>JAWLRI010000215.1:5462147-5495137 GCA_034781795.1 Crypturellus tataupa
TTATTATTCTGGATATCAAGAGGTTTGGCACAATTTTTTAAAAAAAAAAAAAAAAAAAAGGAACTTTCATTTTTTCAGATTACTTTTATAATGTAAGGTACTAACTATAAACTGGCCCATGCTGAAATGCCTTTAATTTATCATAAATCATTTATTATGATGAGGCAAAAAGAGTGGAATTTAGCTAACAATTAAATTGTTCTCTTACTGTACTAGGAGAAACATATTTCTGGATCACGCTGCTGTGCAATGCTATTTCCTTCCTTTTTACTCTAACGGACCAGAATGATTGAAAGTAAACTCGAAAGAAACTTTTTAGAAAAAACAACTTACAGAATCACTCGGGTTGAAAGAGACATCTCAAGATATCTTTTCCAATCTTCTGCTTAAAGGAGGCCAACTTTAACATTAGCTCCAAGGTTAAATCAGATAGAAGCTAGCCACTTGCTGAAATCTGTGAGGTCTGATACCTGAAGGACTAGCTAGCTCTCCTTCTCAAAAATATTAAGCAATATATAGCATATAAAGGAAGCAAATATGCAGATTTTTTTTCTAATTTCTGATGCTTTAAGTTACATGAACAAAATGTAGCATCTGAATTTTGTGAAAGAGTGGTGACATCATGTTGTTTCTGATTGCTTTATAGCTGCTACTTTTATCAATATCAGTTCCCCAAACTCGCAGTCCTCTCATGATGACTTTCATATTGACCCAGTACCTTTCCTGCTGTGCAATTGCAAAGGCTTTACTCGCGCGGGCTGGCGTGACTGCTCGCCGAGCAGCGAGCAGCAGGAGGAAACGGCCATGCGGGGATGTCAGCAGCTGGGGAGGACGCGTGCTCGGACAGCGCTGGGAAACGCAGGGGCTTTGCTTGCAAACGCTCCCTTCGGGACTCTCACTCCTACTTTCTCTCCAAGGCAGGCACCCGGTTCCGAGTTTTAATCCAAATACTGCCTGTGAGAACAAACCACAGTCTTCAGAGTACAAACACAGTTGGAGCTATCAGACCACCCCAGACTTGGCCTGGGAGCCTCCTCAACAACACAGGCCTGTAGGTGCAAGGTTGGCAGCTTCTGAGCCTTGCCATTACTTGCTTATGTGTGGGTATGCCTGTATTTTCCAAGAAGACAGGTAATAATATCCTTTACATAATATTGGCCTTAAACAGTTAGTATAAATGTGTGTTGCTCTGCTGTAAATAAGCTCCAGCACTTCATACCAGCTGTACTAGTAATCCTGTTTTTGTTATGCCTTTTGCAAAGCAGATTCCACAGTGAAGAAATAGAGTTGCAATAAGAGATTTATGAAATTGCCCATGCAATGTCATGATCAGTTCTTGCCTTCTTCCCAAATTGAGAGTTCCTCCTGAGAATTAAAAAGCACTGCTAATCAGGCTAGGGTCCCTAAAGCCAAGCAAAAGAGGAGGCAGAGGCTCTAATGGGTTATTGGCATGTGACCCTTAGTGATATCACGGGCACCTAGATGTTCTCATTAGGGGTGAACTAGGAATGCTTAAAAGATTAGCAGAATCATTTACTGCTCACCAGTCGGTGATCTCCTTTATTCCCTGGGAACGCAAATAATGAGCAGTTCAGACACTGAGCGGGGCAGCAGGACCATGCAGTAGAAACTGTAGGCACATCCAATTTAGCAGTGAGTTGGCAGCTGGCTGCCATACGCCACAAAATATCCTGTATTTCTTTATCAAATCAACAGTAAGTGTTCGTGTTTGTTTTGGTCTGTGTGCAGGAGCTCACGTATGCCTGCATACCTCGTAACTCTGCCCAAGCAATTACATCTCATACTTCCCTTTTCTGTGTTGCTGTTTTAAGAGTTACAACATTACCTAGCTCTACAGAGAATAAGCCTATCAGAATAGTTATCATTATACAGCATTTCCTTACTCCTTATTGCTGTGGAGCTCCAAAATGTCTTCCTAATTCTCTTTTCCTTACTTCTTTTTAATCATCTATATGGTATCTTCTGTGTTTGCAGTTTGCCTTTGTCTTCTGTCTGCATTCTAGCCCTTGACTATGAACCCTTTTCTCTCTTTTTTGCTAGTCAAAAAATTAGTGGTGGAGATTCACCAAGTCTCTTCTAAAAGAGAAGGAGCAGAAAAAAAAGTGGTGTAGAGAAAGAAGAGGAAAGAGCACAGGATTAGCCTGGCAGATGTTTGGGGTTATTACTGGACTACATAAAAGTCAGTCCTCATGGTCACCCCAGGGTGTCTTGGAAAGCAGGGCCAGACATATTCCATTTACCAATTGAGATAATAGCATGATCTTATGGTCAGGATAGAATTTGTTCAGCTCTGTCTCGTCAGCCTTGCAGTACTACCATGTGTATGTTGGGCTCATTTTAAAAACTAGTTGACATGTCATCTCTGTTCTTGCCCACCTTTCTGTTCTAGCCCTCAGAAGAGATCTTCTCTATTGCCTGATCTCAGGTGTCCATGCTAGCAATGTGACTTTTCAAATTTGTCTTCTACTCTGTGGGAGCTTTCCATAACCCTGTAATTATCCCTGTTTACATGATGGAAGTCTTTTTGCATGTCCTATTTAGCATTTGCTAACTGCTGTTTGTGCTTGCCTCTCCTTGCTAACAATGGACTTTGGGTATTTTTTCCCCCCTTGCCCAATTAGGACTTTGTTTTTAACTCTTACATAGTTCAGTCTGAACTACTTTAGTAAGCACTGCATTTGATATTTGCTGCTGTTCTTTACTAGTCAAGGATCCTGTTTTAAATTTTCAAGAATCTTGTTTGAAAATATCAGTTAAAACTGACCTTGAGATTATAGGCAAGATTGAAATCTCAAGCTAATTCGATATGATATGAAAATTCCTTTATAGATGTGAAAATGGCAAACTGGTTGACTACTCCTTTCCAAAACCATGCCAAACTTGTTTACAGTTGAAGCTACTATTATTATTACAGCAGTGCTGGATGCAGCTTCAGTATTGCTGTGATGGTTGTACAGTGGTGCATGTCCTTCCTTGCTGACTGATGGCAGCTGACTTGGGAGGGGAAGTGGGTAAAGAGGAAACTATATCTTGCTGAAGTCCTTGTGAACTCTTAGCATGTGAAGACATGGGGTGGAATGGTGGGTGAAATACCTTAGAAGGATGAATGGTTGGCCAGGCTAATAATAAAAATCATCAGATCTACAGGGGACCAAACATAACAACACCTTTTAAATATGTTTCGTAACATGTTCTGGGTCACTGTGATTAATTTACATTGAAATGAATAGACTGAAATACAATTGGTAAAAATATGTGGACAGCTCATGCAAGGAGTAATCAAAGTCATATTTTCTCCTTTCATATGACCCCTAAGAACTGTCCTGGTTGTGAAAAGCCTAAAAAAAGTCTCTAAACCAAGCTCCAGTCAATGGGAAACTTTAAGAACAAGAACTAAAGTGTGATTTAGGTTGTACCCAGTACAGTCAGACCCAGTAGCTGTGTGCACACTAGCCCTTTGCTTTCTCTTCTGCACGGTTGAGTCCACATCTGCTTGGGGCTCTTCTAGAGATTTCTGTTGCCTTGGGATACAGCACCTTGGGCAGACAGGAATCAGAGAGATTTCAATGGACAGGAAAGGCAGAAAGAGACCTATGAGATGTCAGCAATATTCATCTTCACAGAAATTAAAGCAGTGCAGGCTGCCAGAGTGGCTGAATAGTGTTTTGCAAGTACATGCTCTGTTCAGAGCACTCTTGTATGTTGGTGCGAAGGGTTTTATGAGCAAGCTAGATGGAATCGTTGTTAAAATGATAAATTTCTCTAAAGTAGAGAGAATTCTATAGCACTTTCTAAAACAACATAAAAAAACATTTTGGGAGGGTCTGTATACTCACTTCCAATATCTGTTTGAGAAAACCCATTTTCAAAAGCAGTTCTATTTCCTTCTGTAGAACAAGCTGTGAAGTGAACACACTTGTTTTAGATCTCCAAATTAAATGGTCAATGACTCAGCATGAAAACCGGTCCCTGGCAGCAGTCATGCCTTCATTGGGATGGGTGTTTGGAACAATCAAAATGAAGTGACATAAGCAGAAAAAAAAGGAGATGAAATAGACCCTTTCCCCCTACAGACAAATCTTCCTCCTTTGGTCTTCTTACTACATTTGTTTTCCTTGCAAATACCTGGTAAATATAAGAGGATGTTAACCTTTTTTTTCACCCCCTTTAAAGCCAGAATAGAAGTTTTTGTGTGAGGATGAGCATTTTGTCTACTGAAAAAAAGGCCACCCATGTAGGTTCTTAAATATAAAACTTATTTTCTATTGCCAATGGACTATTGAGCAACTGAAATCTTTGTAAAAGTATTGGGTTAGCAAAAAAATAAAAAAAAAAGTTTCCCATAGCAACCTGTTGAATAGTTCTTAATTACATCAACAGTCACAGATTTCTTTCTTTTCTTTTTCAAACTTAACATTTGCAAGTGAATGACCAGAGTTTTGAAGTTTGATTAAGGGTGAATTTTCTTGAATCCTAGCAGAACAGTAGAAAATATTTCGGACAGTACTTCCTTGGCTTTCCTGCTATGCTTCTTTCATATTGAGAGAGAGATGAGAAGGTAATCTTGAGTTCCTATTTCTCATTTAACTTAATGTCCTTCTTTCATATGCTACCAAATGGAAAGTGTTCAGATACATTTCTTTGAATATAATGTTGGGAACCTGTAAATGTGATTTCATTCAGAAATGGTATTTCTGCTACTTGTTACTGTGACAACAGAGCTGCAGTGTTTTCTAGATACTGATTTTTTTGTCTAGTGTTATCAAAGGTCCAGATGAACTTTTTCTTTGTGTATGCATCTTTTCCCAGCTGCAAGTTGTGGAAATGGGATGATATTGTGCAACTGTATAGGACCTCTCAGTCTTCGAGCTGCCATGAGAACCACTGAGGTTTGATGTGTGTAGGACAGTGTGCTTAAGGCTTTGTGAAAGACAGGACTGCTGAAATTTCACAGTAGATGATAGAAGCGTTTAGTTGGGTGGTGAGGAACAGCACATGTTGGAGTGCAGGTACACAAAGTATAATTAGCCACACAGGAAATTGTTCAGACTGCAAGGGCTAACAAAAGCATGCTGGTTGGGAGATGACTACACGCGAGTTTTCACAATCTGTGGCCATAAGCTGCCTTGCAGCAGCAGCCCCCGTGGCTGCAGCGCTTGGAGGGACGGTGACTAGCTGCTCGGTTCTGTCTTTCAGGCTGCACGGAGCTGGTCGTGGTCCCTTCTGAGAGAGTGATTAATCATCTTCCCTCCAGTTTATGAAGCATCAAACGTCTAAAGATAGAGCTTCACAGACATGGATGTTGCTCAGGAACAAAGTGTCACATAGTTTATATGTCTCAGCCTTTTCCTTAGTAATATGGTTCAGTGAACCTCATTAGCACAAAGTATGGATTTTTAATAGCATAGCTTGCTGAGAAAATACAAAGTTTCTTAAATTCTCTGTGTCTTTATTTGCTATTGTCATCACAGCTTTCTAATGTAGAAGTCATTTACTGCAAAACACGTGTGACATTAGTGCCACTGTTGATGACTGGGCTCTGACATACACCAGCTAATACAATGGCACCAGGCAAGCTCCAGGTAAGGAAAATGCCTGTCTGATTCAGCTCTTGAAACTGGAGTAAATACTACTCAGTGAGCACTAAAATCTCAAGTGTTTAGCATTTGTAAACTTGGTCACAAACATGGGCAATTTAACTTTCTGCAATGTAAAATGTTTTATAAAACTATATTCCTACATATAGGCACAAATAAGAAGCCAGGACATGCAAAGGCTCCTGACTTGAATAAATGTTATATAGCATGGATATTTCGGCAAATATGCAGCACATTAAGAAGAACAGATTATAGAAGGACCCTTTTTAAACTCAGATTTCCATCTGCCTGGAACAGTCTCATGCTATTCTACTTGCAGCAATCCAGAATATAAAATAAGTTTGATTAAAGCCAAGTACTCAAGTACAATTTCCATTTAAGTCAGTGGGAATTTTTGCTTGATCAAGAAGTACAGGATTTAGTACACAGGAATTCATAGTAATTATTTATTTTAGTGGGAAGTTTAATAGTCTGTAATAACAAACAAAGGGGAAGTAAGTTGGGATAGGGAATTTATAAGAAAGTTCCTGTGTTTGCATAAAATATTATCCTAGTTATTTTTTAACTCTTTTTCCTCTTGTAACACCTGTGTTGCAATACTCAAAAACAATGCTGCATTTTAAAGTTGGCTCATTAAAAATATATTTTTTTCTTCCCCTGTTACTCACATTTCTTTTCCGGTTTTTATTATCCTGCCCCAATGGGGATTTTCTTTTAACTTTTTTATAATATAATTGTTAGTATGTGTATATGAAAAGACCATTGACCTTTTACTGACTTGTGAGTCAGAGGATTAATAGCTCTGCATATGGCCTTCTGAAAATAGTGGAAAATTTTCCCTTAACCTGCTTTTCAGGTGAGCAAATGTTGAAAAGCCTACTCAGTATTTGTCCTCATTTACAACAAGGGATTGTTTCTCTTGTGTAACTGACTCAATTTTAAAACTTATATTTTTTTGCTTACTAGTCTATAGAGATATCCCAGTGGTATAGATAATTTTATATAGTTGTATGTTCAATGCAAGTTTTCCAAATGAGAAGATTTTGTCCATTTTGGAGAAGATTTAAGTTATTTTTGAGTCAGTGTTGATTATGGTTCTGATCCCTCCAGTTCATGAAAATCTCTACTCATGTGAGTAGTTTCAGTAAAAAATACTAGGAAATACAAAGCCACTCATTTCACTGATCATACTGGCAGGATGAGGCAGAGGATCCTCCAATAAGTTCAAAAATATGTATGTAGGCAAGCAATGGAGAAGCAAGGAGGCCATGGCTTTCCTATATGATCTATCCAGCAATTGTGAACACTAACATTAGGATTTTTGGATTTACCTTCCCCAGTGACCTTTAGTGAAAATTTTCAGAAACATTCCTTAATTTTAGAAGTTCTGCACAACAGCAGCTTTCTGTGAAATTCTTGGGAACTAGAAACCTCGTCCCTAGGATGCCACTGTTTTCAGGCAGCCTGTATGGAGATATCCAAAAGTGGAAGCTGCTTAGGTCAGTGCGGCCTTAACCTCTCTGTTTCTGTATAACCATCCCATATAATGCACAGAGGTTATGAAAAGTGAGTAGGACAAGGAGATATCGTGGGAGAAAGATATTTGGCAGTGGCATTTCCTGCAAAGAAAAAGAAAATAAGAGAAAAGAGACTCGAAGTACCAAGGAGCTGTTTGGGCTCAGTAAGAAGGGGGGGTAAACTGGTGTAAACATCAGTTTTCAAATGGAACAACAGTAACAACATCCAATCTGTCTTAACATCCATTTTCCAGGTACACTATAGAACCTGTAGAGAGTACTTCAGTGTTAAGGTACCGTGCCTACTGCCTAGAACCAATATAAAATAATACTCCATTTGCATGTTATTTGATTTTTAATCCTTCTTATTTTGTTTTCAGCACTATAGGGCTTTCATTATTTGTGAGTCAGCTGTACTGAGGGCATGGGGTAGACCAAGGAAGCGTATCCCTTAGCAACAGAAAGCACGTTAGGGTTCTTCAAAACTTCTTTATTCATGTTTTCTCTCATTGTTAATAGCTCTTTTACAGAGGAATTGGCTCACACTTCATTTGGAGTGCTTTAAACACAGATTTTAGTCAGGTTTAATGAGACAATTTTGTGCATTTAATTTGACACCAAACAGTTACTGAAAATCATGTACTGGGTTTTATCAATTGTGTCAAAGGTATATTATCTCTTCAGGAAAAAAAAGGGGGGAGTGGAAACAGGAGAATAGAAAGAGTTATGTCATTATTTTTGTGGGTATGAGCTAATCTACCTCAACTAACTCACAAACTCTATGCAGGGTAGGTGATTGTAGCTTAACACGTCTTCCTATGGTTTGCATCTGTCAGGCTTTAGGCATTCAGAAACTGGTTGTCCTGTCAGATGTATTAAACATAAATGACTTTAGCTAAAAAGTATTTTAAAAATACAGTACTTACCATATGGGCAAACTCTGTAGTTAATCACCAGTGAAGTAAAACAGTCAGCTTGGACATGTCCTTCCACACAAGTGTATTAGCTGCTTTTAAAATCCCACCAAGCTAAGATAGTCCTATGGAGGTAAATTCTGCCCATGACTTTGCTCCAGAAGAGGCACATGAATGTGCCTGAGAAGGGAAAGTGGGCTCCTGTGACTCCTGAAAACATATTTAACACGCTGTATTTGGGCATGTTACCAATCTCAGTGACTGTTTTACTTCAAGCAAGAAGGCAAGAGTTAAAACTAGGAAATGTCGCCAGCTCTCAGGTTTTATAGGCTACTCATTCCCTTCAGCCTCGGTGAAAGATGTGCCTGGCACCAGAGGATGCTATTTGACCCTGGTTGAACTTAATTAGTTGTGAAACCTCATGAATATTCTCCTGCATGCAATTGCCTGATAATGCTTTTCAAGGAAAATATTTAAACTGCAATAAAACTACTATTTTTGTATGCAACATGAAGCAAAGTTCTGGAGCCCTTTTATACTCATTCTTCACTCCCTCCCACTATGGATCTGCTGCTTTCCACCACTCCATCATGTGTGTATTGCCAGGAGCTGTAGGACCTTTCAGTACCAAATCTGGACTCGCACCCTTTGGTGTGAGATACTGTATTTTTTCAGCTTGTGCTCCCCAGTGGTGGACTGCCACTGTCCACCCTTCCCACCGCTCCTTGCCTGGATTCAGACACAGGCCATGGGATGTGACAGCGAAGGGCATGGGACTGCATTCCCGTTCGTGTGGCACCGGGGACCTAGGCACAGGGCATTGCCCTGCGTGGTGCCCCGTGCGAGGCAGAGCTGTTGGCAACACCAGCTCGTACTGGAGCAGCCCACATTGTGACACTGCTTGGTTCCGCCTTGCTGACAGCCGATAAACCCCAGTGCCCCATATTCATATTCCTCACACACAGAACCCATGCAGAGGCATGTATTTCACAAGAGAAAAAAAAAGGAAGTTAAAAACTAATGACTGATTTCATTGTCCCCTGAGTATAATAAATCGGGTGGCAAAATCATTAAAGACTAAAATGGCCAAGGAGCACTGACAGGAGAGGGGAATATTTCTCATAAATGGAAATAACAAAAATTATCCTGTGTGCCTTTGCTTGTTAGTGGCATCATTCAAAACACAATTTAATTGTTTTCATTTTAAACAAACGTGTTAAATTTAAAGTGTTAAAAAGCAATCTTAGCAAGCTAAAGAAAACTAAATCTTTCCTTGACTGTATTACTTAGTTAAATGAAGTGTGTTGCAAATTCCTACTTCAGACCTTTCTCTAAGTGTCTGTTCTGGATTGTTGACTCAGTGAATACTTCATTTATTTTCTGGCAGTTATCTCTGAAAGGAAAGCCAAGGAACATCATCTGAATAAATAATTGTGGTTTATTTTGGCAATATCTTGTAAGAGCTCAAGTGGTCAGGTATTTTATTTTTTAATTGCAACACCTTGTCATCTTGGATCGTTACCAATCACTTTCTGCCACTTCAGATATAACTTAGTTGTTTCACTCAGCAACCTGTCCACATTCTTGCAGTTCATGCATACAACTTCTAGCTATATGTTGCTGGTTCTACTTTAGGATGTCTATCCTTAAAGGAATAAGCCTAGCTCTGGAAAGAGTAATGACGTTGTGGTCCATGGAGAGATGTGGCTGATGTATTCACCAGCATCGCCTTGAAAACAATAAGAAAAGGAATCTTTAAGCCTATGCATTCCAGAAATTTTTCTAATAGGTTTTGTGAAAAAATCTCCCCCCAAAAAATCAGATTTGGGTAAATGTTGTGTACAAACCACCAATTTTTAAATTTATTTTCCTTACTCTTGGAAAAAAATATTGTCAGCGTAAATTGGCATCAAAAGATGCAGACATTTTCTACAAGGAGAAAAAGAAAAAGGAGGAAAGTTTTTATTAAAAGAAGAACAATGACTAGACTTCTTGATTTATGCTGACCTAAAAGACTATTTGTGTAAATTCATTTGTATAGATAATCATGATAGATAGACAGATAGATAGATAAGCGAGTGAGTACATATTGACAAATAGATGTAGACTGTAGCCTGATGTCCTGCTGTAGCCCAGTGCTAACCATATTACTGAAGAAGAGGGTGGATGTGAGTTCCAGTTCAGTCTGTTTTGTGTTTTCTACCAGCTGTGTGAAACCCCTTAGCCATCCCCGGACAGTGTGGCAGCCTGGGGGAAGGTTCACAAGGACCTCTCAGTTGTACCAAGCCTCAGACCTGGACTCTAAAGCTGAAGGGACATGCAGTATTCTCACCATAACCAAGAAGTTTGTTAACTTCTTGGCATAGTCAATTTTTATAAAGGAATAGTCTGAAGAGGATCTGCTTGTTTTTAAATGTCCCCCTGTTGCTTCTATTTCTACAGATGGCCTTGGGGTAAAACTCATGCTCTAAGATTTAATGATTCACGGAATCACAGACAGGTTGAGGCTGGAAGGGACCTCTAGAGATCATCTAGTCCAAACCCCCTGCTCCAGCAGGGACATCCAGAGCACGTGGCACAGGGCTGCATCCAAGCAGGTCTTGAAGATCTCCAGAGAAGGAGACGCCACAACCTCTCTGGGCAGCCTGTTCTAGTGCTCTGTTACCCTCACAGGAGAGAAGTTCCTCCTCATATGGAGATTAAATGCCCTGTGTTTCAACTTGCACCCATTACCCCTTGTCCTGTCACCAGTCACCACAGAGAAGAGCCTGGCCCCATCCTCACCTACTTGAACATGTTGCTTCCTTGAGCCATTTTTCCCCTTCTCACATCTATTTTTTCTCTCTCTTTTTATACAGAGAGCTATAAAATGTGAAGCTGGAACTGTATGCTTTCAGAGTTTCATTAGAGAAATCAAAGTTTAACTATTGTTGAGTTCTACCTTGGCATATCATGAAGAAAGACTTTACCTCCTTATGTCTAAAGGTCTGTTTGTTTTTTGACAGGAGGAGGGATTCAGCCTAATAAAAACAAGTATCTTCATAAAGAGAAGGAGATCTTTGTTTAACCAAGGGTGAAATGATCTGTAGTGATGTATGTCAAGCTAAATGTATGAGAAGGCCAACAGGCCTAACATTGGCAGCCAAGGGGCTGAACTCCAGGTCTGTGACTCCTGTCTGGCTCTGTATTGCAGAATTAAGCCTGTGCTGGCCATGCTTACAGGCAAAGTGGTTTTTTTTTTTTTTTTTGACTTATATTTCCTTAAGTCATGAGGATAAACTGATATGGCTGATAAGCTAGTGCAAAGTTACTAGGAGATGAGATGCAAGAGGTGGTGATTTGCCATTAAGTGGGCTGCCCACAGCTGCCAAGGAGCTGCTGCCAGTGGGATGCAAGCACCTGCAGGCAGAAGCTGGCACGCAGAGACCAGGCAGGTTGCACTGACCTCGCTGACAGGTTATGGAGGTGTTGATCTGGGTGTCTGGGGCACTTGCTCCAGCTCACATGGCAATTTGCTTTGGGAATGCAGCAAAGAGTAAATCCGTGCATCGAGCGATGTCACTACCCTTACTGGCTTTATTTGGTGGGGGTGGGGAGTTGCAAAAGCCTTGGAAACTTTAGGTGTAAAGGACTTTCTGAGAATGCAGAATACTGATTTAGGAGTTGGGGTTGCCCTGCATATATATATATATGTGTGTGTATATATATATATACACATATATTTGATTTTTTTTTCCCTAATTTACCCAGTTGGGAAACGGAATCTACTTTTCCTGGAAAACAGGGGGAGGGTGGCAACAAGAATCACTGTGTTAGGACATTAGTCACCAACTGCAGGAGTACAAATATTGACAAGGGCAAAGGTTTGGTGGTCTGGCTATTCTGCATAAATATCAGCAATCGGCCACGCAAAGCTTGCCTGTATTTCCAGGAGGCCTGTCCCTGGGAAACATGATTACTGCAGTGTAATAGGGTGGTAAATGGTTAGACATGGGTAACATAGCTTCCACTGAACCTACATTACCCAATGTCTGGTTATGTACAATTTTGTCTTGCAACACAAATATCATAAACATTATGGTTCTAAAGTCAGCAAATTACTTTCCTGCATTACACTTCCTGCTAATGAAAATCCTGTAAATTCACCTCTGATGATTTGATGGTGGTTCTCTGATCCTCATCTTTGGTTAATAAGGATCACTTGCTCTGAAGACTGTCCCCTGCCAGAAACTGTGGTTATGTTATTCCCATGCAAGGAATAGAATTGCTGAAGGAAACAGTTTTCAGAATTCAAGCGTCCTGCAGTGAAATGGTCAGTGGGGTCTGAATAGGTATTTATAAGTGGCGGTGTAGATGATGATAGCCTCAAAAATCTTGTTGATACTTTAAAAAGAAAATTGAAAGCTTTGAGCTGTTGCTAAGGCTGGCTGAGCTCCATCTGTTTGCAACACCGAGTGTTGTATAAGCTGAGTCACTGGATGCCACGGGCAGTTTCAAAACCTTATTGATGAGACCTGCTCTGAGCAAGGCTAGAAGCTCCAGTGTTGGAGACGTCTGCAGCCTGGGAGATGTGCAGCCTAGGGAAGGGAGGAAATCTTGGTCCTTCAGCCAAATGGTATGCCTCCAGCCAAACTGCATACCCGCTGTCCCTTCTCCCTGTATCATTCAAGACTGAGCCGTCTCTGGAAACGTATGGTCTTGTCATTTTGTTTCATGCTGAAAATCATAAATCCCTCTCTGCACAAGTATTTATTTATGTATTTACTTATTTATTTATTCTTTTTAACCAGACTTTGTAACATGCTGGAGTTTTAGGCTACCTTCCTAAGAGCAGGACTGCTGTGTCAGATACATATGTACCTGTACATAAGTAAGCAAGCACAGACTAAGAAGGGGTGGTATTAAATGGGACTTCTACTGCAGAATTCTGTTTCTAATCTAGCTGTTAAAAAATTCAACTCTCTCTAAGGAAATGCCTTCTTGATATCTCCATTTTCTCATCTTGAGACTTTGAAAATGAAGATATGGCCAGATTTCCTAGTTGCTTTTTCTTTGATAACAGATGTTATAGAAGTTTTTTCTAGAAGTGTTAGGTACTCCTTCTAGGGTTATTATACAGAGTTTCTCCTTAATCTAAGGAAAGTTTTTGTTTCAACTAATTTTTCTAAATTGTCTAAAGCTACCATTTTTAGAAGCAATTCAGTTGAAGATATTCTCTGAGTGACGAAGGTTTTAGTGTGTTCTTGTGCAAGGTGAATCTTAGATTCTTGTTAGCAAAAGCATTCAATAATGGAAATTTTTCAATAGCCCCCCTGAGTTTTCCTGTGTTTCAATCCATAAAATTAATTTACTCCATTTAATTTCTTTTGCCAAAATGTTTTCCTCAGCTGTCTGTGTTACATCACCTGTAGCCTATCAGCTCACTGATAAATGTGTACTTAAGGGTCATGATCAATCTTGGCACCAGTGCAATGACTCTTACACTTATGACCTTCCATTATGAAAGTAGTCACATTGATGTAAATGGGAACTCTGCCTGAAGAGGAACTGAACAAACTGAGCAAAGAGTCAGGATTTGGCGAGGGAGATGACTCACATGAGTTGGGTTCTAAATTTACATCCATTCCAGTAAATTTAGGGTGTTACCCGGTCACTTTCTGATGGTGAAGAGCTTGAAGCATGCCTTGCTACATGGCTTTATGCTATCAGGCAGTTAGATAAATGTCTGCCATTTGTGAATATCCCTGGAAATATTTTTAGCATGACTGAATCACTTAGAGGATGCTAAGAATCCTCTGCTTCAAGTACAACGTCCATCATGCATTTTCTTCTTTGCTATGTCAAATTTTAGACCTGATGCTATAGATACATGCAAGAGTTGATTTGTTTATAGATGTGCATTTCAGTTACTTGAGTGACTCTTCACACAATCAGGTCCTATTTTTTTCAGGGCCAGAAAGGAACAAAACGGTCTGTTTGTTTGTCTTATTGAACCCAGCATGAGTAGTCCACCGTAGGACATTATTATAATAGAGTATATCATAGGGCAGCATCCCGAGGGAAGATGGAATACAGTTCTGGAATTCTTGCCTGAGACTTACAGAGCCAGCCCATGTTTCTATTTGTATAACTTAAATCAAATGCTGCTTCTCATTCTTAAGCTCTGACATTTGTCGTGGGATATATTCTATCCAGAAGCAGGTTGTACAAGTTTGAAAACTCATCTTCTGGCAATCTAGCTATGAGGTTATTCTTTATAGGTGGCATTAATTGTAGTATTTTTTTTTCTTATTGCACAGTAAATTGAAGTTCATCATTGATATATGTCATTATATTTCAGATCTGTACCTTTTCTGGTCATTCTAAACTATTCCACACCATCCAGTTCCCCTTCCTGGCATTATCTTAGCTGGACTTTACTGCTGATGGTAATATATAAGCAAGGGGCACGAGATAACTCCTGTGAAGAGGGAAAAAACTCCCATCAACAACAAAATTTTAAAAATTATAATTTTACTAATACTCTTCTACCAGAAAAGGCACAAATATAAAGTTTCTGGTGCAATGAGTTGGGGTTATTATTGAGATTCATTGCAACAGTCATAGAGTGATATTCTTATTGTCTGATGATCCTCTTTTGAAAAGAGGCTAACAAAACTTCTTTAATTCATTCATAATTCTGAAGGGAATGGCGGTTTTGAGAATGAGATCCCAGACTCACTGAAAACATTCCTGCTCAGTGAATAGGGTCTTGTTGCCTGGCTTCCCAGTGTTGCACGTTTCAATGTAGATAATTTCTATGTAGTTACACGTAAGTTTCTGCAAAAGATATATGCTTTGTCTTAGTAGTTTTAAAGATACATGGCAGTTTGAAGATGATGAATGCCACAAGAAAAACAACAACAAACCAGTAAGTAATCTACTGCTAGAACACAGGCCACCAGCTTTGAAACCATTTAATTCTCAGTCACATTCTTCCAGTGGAGTTCCTGTTGTACAAAAGAATTTTCCAGGAATATTCTGTTGCCTTATCAAACTTCATCATTTTAGAACTGATACTTGTATTGAACTCTTCACAAATGAAAGAAATCAGGAGACAGTCTCTGCTGTTTTGCTTACCCGGTACATTGTGGTTAGTTTTGCCCTATATCCCGCCTTATTCACTTGGGCAATCAATTTCTTGGGAAGTTTAGTGGGTTTCTCAAAATGCAGTATCATGTGTTGCTATTTATAACTTGAGATTGTGAAAGCAGAGAATTTATCAGGGAGCACAGAGGCTGATGTAAAGCTATTTGTACATTGTGGTATTGGGTAGAGGAATGGTGGAACTGCCCTTCTCGCTATTCCAATGTGTGGATTTTTGAAGCTGCAGAGGGCATTTCAAATCATTGAACAAAAAGAGCTATACATTCAATGCATATTATGAATCACATCTCCTATGAAATCATAGCATCTATGATCTAATGATCAGATCTTGAAGCTGAGGTAGATATCCACCAGTAGCTGTTGTGTGGACATGAGTCAGGTATTAGCGGTTGGGCAGAGCTCAGACCTAAATGAGGCTGTGGTTTAGATGTCTGGTTCTGCCTTGCAGCAGGGAGTCAATGGGTGACCTCTTGAGGTCCTTTCCTGCCTTTATTTTTGTAATTCCAAAAGCTAAAAGTAAATAGTATGAGGCATAAACCATTAGATGAAAGATAATGTCTGTGACAAAACCTATGTGTAGCTCAAATACTTGTTTTCTTGTTAGCATAACTACAACAAAGCTAAAATAAAAAGTCAATGGTGCAAAGCCATATTTGAAAGAAAATCTCAGTCTCACTATTATTTCCTGTGTTAGTGAGCGATAATGGAATGCATGTGGAAATGGATGCACTTACATAAAGGGAAAAAATAAAAAGACACTGAGGTGAAATACTGCCATTCTGCCAGTTCAGTTACTTGCCATACCCACATGAACGTGGCCTATAAAAGCAGCATTGCTAATTCCTTCAGTGCTCAGTACTTGAGCTCTGCAGAATAAGCACACCACAGCATAGTTATTACCTATTATTGCTTATGTCTTGTTGTGGAAAACAGCAGTCACGTAGCAGTAAAATATGACTATAAGCACTGACTATTTTAATGTCTATACAGAGTAATGTTGTATGACATAACAAGTAATTCTAGTCATTTGCTAACCTTTATGAGTCACTTAATAAACACTAAGATGACTGGCCTGCAGGAATATCCCCCATCTTTCTCCTTATTCTGTGTACCACTTCTTACAGAAAGTGGACAACACAGAAATTTTATCCCCAAAATAGGATGTCATATGGTGTGAGGTTCCCCCTAATGCTGAAGAAAGTTTGATTAGACTAATACTTTCATGGAAAATCCATAAAAACTTGTGTATGTAAGAAATTTTGACTAATCTGAAGGAAAGTGCAGTGGCTGAACAGTATTTATCTTCCTGTATGGGTAGTCTTATTCAGAATGGAAGTGACTTTAATATCATTTGTTCTCCTAAGGTTAGTTTCAGCCCAGGGTTCAGGAGCATGTAGTCTGAGTTATTTCCAGATCTGTGTCCCAAGTTTAAGGACCTGCTAGACAATGATATTGTTCACTTGATGTTTAGGACTGAAAATATTTAGACTCCTTAAAATTTGGGCCATTTGTTTTAGAAATGTTAGTGTCTGCTCTGGCTACATTCCCAACAACATTAAGAATGGATTTAAGGAATGCAGGGAAGAATCTTGGAAGACTTGAAAGTATCCTCCTGTGAGGACCGTGAATAACGTGAATTTAATTCTCTGCTTTGGCAAGTCAATATTTCTTCCTTCAGCCCTCTCCAAAAGTTCAAAGAAAAGAGGAGGATTGGTAATGGGCAGAGGTGGGGATTAATAGTATTTTTTTCTGAGAGTAGTTTTATGAAGATAGACATCCTCCAGATCGTCAGGCTTTCAGAATTTCTGCTGGTGCAAGAAAATTAGGACTCGAGAGTTGAGAGGATGGGCCATATGAGAGGTGATGCAGAGACGACCATGGGAAAAGCAACCTCAAAAAGGGCTAATAGAGTAGTGTGGCTGGACAAGTGTATGAACTGCATCAGAGAAGGAGAGAAAATGTCTGCAGAGTAGAAAAGACTATGGAAGTTGATAGGTGGCTGTTTGAAGTCCTACGTTCCTCCAACCAGTGTACTCGATCTGTCTCTCCCTCTGCCTTTGGTAGCTCTGGAACTGATTTACGGATTAAATAAAGTACTTTGTCGGCTCAGTGTATCTAGCACTGAATTTGTAAATCCATCCTTTCTATTTCAGTCAGGCATGACTGGGTGAACAACCTCTATAAGTAAAAGAAGTGACATGAATAATTCTGCCTTGAAATAAGGTCAAAGTTATCCTCGAGTGACTTGAGCTGTGTGGAAGGAACAAAGACCTACATCAACCTGATGCCATTAGCAACAGTGGGTGCAGAGGTATTCTGTAATAATTCTCAGCTTATAATTAAATTCATTATAGTTTTCTCTGTTTTTACAAAAACCACAGTATTCTTCATAGAAATGTATTTCAGCATCAAATTCACCTTGGAATGAAACAAATTTTAAGTCATAACATAACAGCTTTTGTGCTTTGCCCTTATCTCAGCATTAAAACTGAAAAATTTACTAACCATATTTCTAGAATTCATATTCTTCTCATTTGGTTTTCTGTTCCTTTAGGTAATTCTAACCTCCCATTTCTGTATATAACAGAACTGATTTAAATGACTATGTTAGCTACCTTTGCTATACATATGGTGTTTTAAATGTAAAAAAATGGTAATGGTTGGTGCAGCCTACTGTTGTTTTCAAATGGCACCTGAAGGCATTTTTCTTTTAAATGTACAATTTTAAACCAGCTTAATGTGTGGAAAGCCTATTTTGTATTTACCACAGACAGAAAGGCCAATTCATTATTTTCTTCCACAGAATGATAGAATAGCACCAGTTGCCCTGTAAGAATAAAGCACACTATATATTTCTAGTAGAAAATGACAGTAAGTTTAACAAAATAGATTTTTGCATAGACTTTTCTTTTATTGTTTAAAGTATTTTGGATCAAATCATAGGTAATCTCTTTAGAAATGCTTAAATTATCTGTTACACTGCCAAATGATACTTTTGTGAATCTATCAATTCAGACATTGCACCATGTCTCTCTCAATCTATTTAAGCTATAGATAGCTATAAGATAGCTGTATTTACACTGTAAAACCTGAATTATTTTATTCTTGTCTTCCTTACTTATTTGTAGCCATCCTGAACCTAAATTAAACAGTACAGGTAGGAAAACTTGTCTATCCTACGTTAAATGCATGCTATGCAACTTAAGCAAGCAGACCACCAGCTTTAAAAATATAGTGATTTTAAAATAACTTACAGAAAGCCTATGATTTATTATCAAAGCATCACCAAAATTCTCTCTATCAGGAAGACTTTAGCATGGAGAAATGTTACGTAAGATTTTTGTTACCAATTTAAATGTTTTAAATGTTTTGAAATCTGTACTGAGTTCTTTGAGGTATCTCTTAGTCCAATTCTTGTCTCTGGCTGAGCTCTGCTCAATAGAAAACTTGGGTTTTAAGAGCAACTCACAAAAACAAAGCAACAAATACAACAAATTCCAACAAATTCTCCTTTGCCCTTGTTGCATAAATGCAGTCTGCAATTGAGTTTGTGTTCTCATTCTTGGTGATGGACATCTATTTCCAGTGACTGTAACTACCTTTTCTCTCTCTCTCTCTTTTTTTTTTTTTTTTTTTTTAATTCGAGTGAGCTGCACAGACATGACTTCACTTCACTCTCTTTCCAGGCATAGCTGCAGCCACTAACAGCAGATGTACAGCTGCTGTATTCTAAAGGCATGGAATTCTGGCCAAACTCATCAGTCACTTCAGTAATGGTGGAGTAGGACCAAATTTCTTATTTAGTGAAAGTAAGTCAGGAAATTAAAAAAGGTTGAATAAAGGAAAAAAAAAAACCTTTCTTGGGTTGTAAAGTAAATTCTAGAGGTATTAATTTAGCAAGTTAAACTAAACTGAGATGTATTTGGTTTTGAGGAGCTATGGTGATCTAGATCCTCTGCACCTTTTGATTTACATATGTGAGTTTATATGTACTGGTTTCTTTGAAAATGTGGGAATTGAATTTTCACATAGGATCAGATTTTTTTTGAATAATTCAATTAATATGTTTTTCTTTAAAACCATTTTTTGTTTGTTTGTTTGTTTGTTTTTAAACACTGCTTCTTCTTCCAGTGAAAGGTGACATTGTAAGGATTGAAAAGTAGAACGGAAAAAATATGTAAAAACCCCTTTTTCTTCCATGCTCAAGCTACTCCTCTGCTAAACAAATTGCTTTGCAGTATCCAGGGTCTTACCTTCAGTGGTCAAATGTAGGGTCAAAAATGGAATTTGCACACCCTAACCGTACATAGGCTGGTTTTGCAGAAAAGAAACTAGATCTGATCTGTAAATTTAACCTCACATCCAAACAATACAACATACTAAAGCCATTAGCTCTTTGGTGCTAAACTTAGCAATGAGGAATTCTCTAGATGATTTTAGCATTCCAGGGCTACTACCACATGATTCTTGGGGACATGAAGATTCAAGATTCTTAACAAATATACCTAATACATATATACAGACATATATATATATATATATGAACACATATGTACATGTATGTTGTAAGTAAAAATTACTTTCTTCCCCAAACTGCCTGGTGAATTAACTTTCTCTTTTAACATTGTTAATTAAGTCTTCAAAAATTCTGTGTTATCACAGATGCTACAGCAGAGGAAACCATCCTGGCAACAAGGAGGAAATAGTAACAGTACTTTTGTTAATTTAACAAATTAGGTTGCTTAGCCCTTTCAATGTAAGAACTGCCTCTGGTGTTTCACTTCAACGGTTTTCCCCCAGTTCAAGGTGCTTGTCCTTTTCCTCCTAAAAGAGGCTTTGCAGAGTCCGGCTGGACATTCTGCGCAGGCTCCATTTCATTTCCCCCGCATGACCTAATGCCACTGTATCACAAGGTGAACCTCGGACTTGCTAAAGCACACGAGGTCAAAGATTATTTTTAGTGATCAGATTTAAGACTCTGTTGCCAGAGCTCAAAGCAAGGTCTAACTCCACAGACCAGAGGAATGAGTATTTGCGGGGCAAGTAAAAAGCAGTTGTGTGTTATTATTTTAAAATACACAAGCAACGCTTGTGTCTACCATAAGTTTGTTTCACTGCTTCATAACCCATTTGGTCTTGTCTGTCCTCTGCTGCTTGTCTCTAGTTTTTATCTTCCACAAACTGAATCAACTCTGCCTTAAGAAGATGGTAGGATCAAGGGCCAACATTGTTACCTCAATTTGGTTAAAGATATTTACTCTTTTTAAAACCAAATAAAATAATCCCATTCTTGTCAAACTGTTGGCGGGGTGGGGGTGGGGTTTAATAGCGGTAAATGGACAACTGGGCCTGTCCGTGGTCGGTATTGTGACTGCCTGTGAGTGCACCAGAAGCCGTTGAAGTGTCACAGTGGTGTTTGCTTGCCTAGTCCCTGGCCTGGGTCAAGACAGATGACATCATCTGGAAAGTTGGTAACTCTCATTTACCTACTTCAAATGGTGGAAAATTTGCTTCTGCATTTGGCAAATTGTTCCCCTTGTTGTCGCCCTCCTTGCTAGTTTGGAGTTGAAGCCTTGGCTTCTACCCATGGGATTGTTTTATGTGTTTGTGTATCATGCTAAAAACCTCCAACTATAAAATAAAATGGTCCCAGATTGTAAAACAGTTTTCTGCTCTCTTTAGAATTCTCTCTTTTTTTTTTTTTTTTAATATTTTGTTTTGAACCTATGAACACGAGGCTGTATTATCCAGTCATGGTCTGGAATATTGTTGTGTATGGTGGCATCAAAGAGGTATTTTTACATACATTAGCACATACCAGTTACTTGTGCTTGTGTCATTCAGAAGCCACCCAGAAACCAGCTAAATGTGGAAATTGCTGAGGCAGAAAATGATTGATTTTACTCAATCTAAGCAGTGCTGATGGCAAGGCTGGCTCGGAGCCCTCATCTCTTGTTGCAGGCCTGCTCTGCTGTCCACATAGCAGGGTGCTGTGCCTGGAAGCTGGTAGATAACCAGGATCCCTGATCTCACTTGCTGCATCTGTGCTTTGTAAGAAGGGTGTAAATGTGGTGCGTGTTGGCAGCATTGCCTACATGGACATGGACAGAGTAATGAAGTCCTTTCTCATAGGTGAGGACATTCGTCAGGTGGAAGGATATGCTGGAAATGCATATACTCACCATGGGTGCTGGTATAGGAAGGAGAACAGGTGTTACAGGAGTAGTTTAACTGCTGTATACAGCTGTATACAGTGACTGCTGTATTTACAGGACAGACAGACAATTTGGTGAATATGGTTGTTGTATTGGCCAGCAATAAAAATAAAACTTTGGGATGCAGAAGGCCACATCCCTTGAGTGTGGATTTTCAAGTGAGAAAACAAACATGGTGACTGCAGTCCTCTTTCAGAGTCGCACCAATTCCTGAATTGCTCGAGTGTCATTTTTGTGCTATCCTCACCTACCTTGCAGGCCGATAACCGAGAGCAGCAGATCACTGTGAAAGCCCTTGTGCCGTTAGTCGTGGCTGGAGCAGTCCATGGTGGCAGTGCACTGCGACGTTCGGGGAACATGTAGCAAGCGAGGACTCCTCCCTTCCCCGGTTACTTAGATGATGCTAATCAAAACAGTAGCTGTCTGTGCGTGATTTTTTTTTTTCCGAGATGGTGAAATATAGCGCTATCTTCCTTCTAGGAGGGGCAGGGAGTGACGGGTAGTGGGGCAGATCTGTGGAAGGCTAATGGGCAAATGGAAGAGTCTAATAACATGGTTTACGCTCAGTAAAAAAAAAAAACTGTACTAGATTCTTCTGCCTTTTTATTTTATTTTTTTTTTAAAGTTTACATACCATTTGTGGAATTAAGGGAAGTGCTGTCACCAAGCTGGGGAAGTGTCCTGAAGACTGTCTAGTGATTTTTATTATGTGAGTACTCTGCCAGTTCAGATGGGGTTAGGAAATGCAGTACAAATTTATTTTGAGAAGAGGTGATAATGATGTAATATTTCCTTGTCAAAATGATCGTGAGGCGGCACCCTGGTGCTTATCTCTGCTGTCTCTATTGTTCTCCTCCTGACTATTGTTATGGTTATCACTTACTATGAAAGCACATTTATTTATAAAACACTTGAACTTTATTAACAACATCTCACTGTGGAATGATGAATTCAATTTAGAGTTCCCTGGGAAGAAGAGGTGACTTGATGGAGTGAGACATCTCTGGTGTATGCAGCCTATGGCCCTGGCTTGCACTTCTGCCCTGCAGCTCAGTCCCTAATTCCTGTGGTTGCAGTGTATTCCCTACTATTGTGTCCAGGAATTCTGCCTTGTGCTTCATTGTCTGGATTATATCCAGTTGCAGGTCTCTGTCCTTCGTCTTCTCTTTCACCACCTCTTTGCAGTTCCCTAAAGGATGGCTGTGCTAGATCAGAGCGAAAGTTCAGTTGCTTATCATCCTGCTTGTGGCATTGGTAGATGTTTAAGAGAAATGCATAATAGTAAGACATGTCTGAAGGGATCCTTTCCCGGGTGTACCCTCCTACCTTGCAAAATCAGAATCGGGATTTCTCATTCTGTCCGTGTTTTGTTAGTATTTGGAAGTGCATTTGCAAAACACACACTCACCAGTCTTCTTGTCCCAATGCTTCAAACATTCACCAAAAATTCTGCAAGGGTCTAGAAAGACACTGCAGAAGTTTGCTCCTTGAGATCACAGATGAGGTGAAAACAAAACAAAACAAAGACCGGGTAATTGTTCTTGATCCTTTCATTTTCACTCTTAAAGCATATATTTAAACTTCAATTAAAATCTCAAAGCGAATGCTCCATTCGAGGCCATGGGTGCTGAGCATTTTTTATCCTTACTGTGCAAGATCAACATGCTCTAAAGCTTCTGGGAATGCTGGAGCAAAGGGCTAGGGAGGGCTAGGGACAAGTAAGGAGAGGGTGCATGTAATGAAGTTAATCAGTCAGAATCCTTCGGGGAATATATTTCAGGAAGAATCCCAGAGTGGTAGAAGACAAGCCAGGAAAATATGCAGTCAATAACTTTTACAGCCTTCTGAGAGTTGTTGGTAGAATAAGAGTATTTTCCTTCCTAGTGCATTAATTTTATTACTATTATTATTATTATTTTCCTGTATGGGCAAAGTCTTTTCTGTGAAAGGCAGAATAGCCTTTATTCTGAAGGCAATAGCCTTTGAAGATGTGAATGGTAATGGGCTGCTATGGTTATAAGACGTGGGACTGAGTACAACTACTCCAATGAGTTTTTATAGGTCTCAGCCAAACTGTTTCTTTTGCTCCCTCCTGTGTCCCACGTCCTGGATCTCCAGTACCGTATCATCAACAGCACAGATGTTCAGCGAGATCAGAGCAGGTCCCTGGGTGACCGTGGCAAGCTCCCTGGAGCACTGTAAAATTGTGTAGATGTTGCCACTGTTTCTTATCCCTTAAACAAATACTTTTTCTGCCACATGGCAAGACAGCTGGCGCGGAGGCCTGAAAGCTACATGGCCCACTCCCACGTGCAGTCTGCCTGTGTCTGAGCAAAAAGGTGGGTTTCTGACACATGAGCAGTTTTCTTATTTTTGGCTGAGTTTATGGCACCAAAAAAAGTCCTGGTTGTGTGCAAACCCACATAACATAGCTGGGAAATAATGTCGCTTAACTTCTATAAGCTCTCCTAGATGCCTTTCCCCTTTGGTGCTGTTTGGGTGTATCATATTCCGTACCACACATTTGCAACAAAGCCAACCAATGTTTCATGTGCATCTAGCACATAATTTACTTCCTCTCTATATGATGGCATTTACAATAAATTAGTCTTGTCATGTCCACTGCATTATAGATACTACATAATATATTTCATGTGGATTTAAAATGTTTCATTAAAGGATTGGATTGCATGCTTTAAAAAGAACCAACAAGCTATCATGTACTATATCACTAAACTGAAATTGCTGTCATCCTCCAGTGCTGACTTTTGCTGTTGATTCAGCCTATTGCCTATTGCCTTTGGCAATAGTAAAGGGTTTTTTGGGGGCAATCTGAGGATGGAGGAGGCAGCTATCTGGAAATTACTGAACTGTGTAAAAGAGAAATTAAGTAGATTTGAGGCACCTTAAGGACCAGTTTGAGGAAACTGTATTGTTTTTTAGGTAGTGGAGAATCAGAAAAAAAAAGCTTGCCAGAGAGGAACTAGGAAATGGAAGATGAGTTGGAAGAATCCTAATGAGCTACAGGAAATAAAGGATCCCCATACTTTTACTCATGCCTGCCTTCGCTGAGTAGGGAGGAAGTGATGAGCGATACTCAGTCACAATTTAAGCACAATAAACATTAATTTTAATTCAAGATTTATTTTCAGAAAGTTGTCAGAATATTAGTGTGGGTGTTCATATAGTATGCTGAGTTTCCTTTCTTGTGGAGTAATAAAAGTTTAGTTGGACTATGTCTGTGTGTTAGCGTTGGATCTGGACCAATGCTGGGCTTTCAGACAATTCATTGTATTAATTTCTTTGCCTCTGACTCCAAGACAATTTATGGCTTCCTCTGTGCACCTTACTGACCATGCAGTTCATGTTCAATGACAGGGTGTGTAGTAGTTCACTTTATATATATTTATATATTCTTCCAGGCATTTAGAATTATGGATACTAGAGTTCCAAAAATTTACCAGACAAGTGATGTGTATTCAGCAAGCTCTGTGAGTATCCATATGAGTCACTGTTTCCACTGCTCTGAGGTGCCTCCTTGGTAAGGATTTGCACTGCTCCTAGGAAAGAGTATGCTAAATCATCATGTGGATGTGTCAGTGTCAGGTAGATATGAGCATGGTGTATTCCACTCTCTGCTAGGACAAAATAATTTCTCCCAATTTAATCCTTCTGTTTAGACCAAGAGTTCTGTATTGTATAGTTTTCTCAGCTGTAGAGAAAACTCATTTTCCCTGACTTTTAAGTCCTTTTCAAAATCACTGCAGAATGTAGATCTTAAAGCACAAAATAATATATAGTTTGACTGTTGTACATCTCTATATACACGAGTAAAGAAACCCTCTGATCTTACTTAGGTTCTTCGCTTCTTGATGCATAAGCTTAATTTTATCTGTAACAAAATGTGTTGTTCAAATGAGATATGTCAATAGGACGATCCACTTTTCTCTGTAAAATTGACCTGTATCCATAATTAAAGCTGTAACTACTGCTGGTCATGTATTTAATACACCTGTACTCAATCAGCTTGATGCTCAAATAGTAACTTACCCTATAAGGTGATCTTTACAATGTTGATTAGTCTTTTCTGTCTTCAATGGGAAAAGGTGCAGGAGTGTTTAACACACACACACACACACACACACACACACACACACACACAAAAGAAAAAAAAAAGATTTGATTTGTCTATTCTATGATCAATATAATCTATTAAGATCCTGGAGGAGCAATAACTTTGCCAAAAGGAATAGGTATGTTTTTCCTTATTCAGAATTTATTGAGGTCACATGAAAGACCTCAGTGGGCTTTGCACAACTGTTCTTACATTTAAAAGGCAGAGTAGCTCCTTGGAATATATCATGGCCTTAAGGATAGACTCCTGAGCCCCTAGGATAGACTCCTATGCAGAGCAAGCCTAAAAAATCAATGTAATCAACCTCTCAAATTACAATGCGATGTGGCACAGATCTCCTCAGGTGATTCCTCACCCGCAAGCCAGAAGGCATGTAATAAGTCCTAGTTAATTGAGGGTGTGGTCATTTGTTAAAATCTTTGTTTGCAAAACATAAACAAGTTTTTCTTCCTTAGGGAGGGGAGAAAAGGCACAATTTTAAGGCTGCTCTTTTCCTTATTGAGGTTCTAGTGCCAGACAGTTCAGAGCGGGGGAGATTAGGGCTGAGGTGAAGCTTTCACTCCCCACCACACCATGGGGAGACCAGTTTAGTCTTCAGGGTTGTCCCACTCTTTCCAGTTCTTTATGTACACACAGAATAATCGATATATTTTCCAAATTTTCTCAAAATTATGAAAGATTGAATTGCAAGGAAGCTCAATTATCATGGCCCCAAGAGCCTTGAGCATGTGCCCAGTTGCTCTAGCCTCTGGATATGGCACTGCCTGGTATCTGCTCTAATCATCTGAGTTCAAGATGAGCCTTCACTGAAGACCTAAGTTGCTGCCATTCAGTTTGGGCACCCAAGTCCCCAAAGCTTCCAGGAGTGGTGTGGGCTGTCTGGGCTGGAGTTCACTTGAGGTTGCCCTTACACTTCGTTGAGCTTGTGTCAGGAGATGCACCGAGCTGCTTACCATCTGACACGTGAGCCTCCAGAAAGGCAAAGAAAGAACTGCAAAGAAAGAGATCTGCACACTGACAAAAAGTAATAATTGTGTTTTAAACTGAGCCTAATTACTGCAAGTCTCCTGCAGAAACAACAGATTGCCACCACTGTGTCTAAGGGTTTGATTTGGACACATCATTGCTGATATTTCACAGTTAAAGGGTTATAATTGTAGCACAGTGAAACAAAGAGTGCCCAACAATTCAACATAAACCTCTATGGACAGATGATGGGAGATATGAATTAAGGCCATCATTAGAATGAACTAGGACTTACCAGAGACCTGCTTTGGCCACAACATGAATTGTGGGAGCATTGTCTTTAAAAGTGGCTTGAATATGAACATGAGAACACAAATAAAAACAGCATTTTAAGTAAACCATGACTTCCTTTGATTATAATAGTTTACATTCCCTTTAGTGCTATAACTTGTAAGGCAAGAGAGCAGTTCCACAGGTCTGTGTCCATTACAGCCCTCTATCTAGCAGTTGTCATGTTGTGTCTGAAGAAACCTTTGCAGTCCTCTTTTTTTCACTTTTTATATACTTTTTCTTTCAGATTATTTTCTCAGTCTGCCCATTGGACAGGGTAAGCAAAAGATAATATCAGCACTTAGGAAAAAAAGATTTTTAGCACAATTCTTTAAAATGCTCTTAAGGGTCTGCTTTTTTCTGAGCACAGCGTGAAATCTTGGGTTCTCTTTTCATCGCTGCTTTTAAAAAGCTGTCTGGGAAAAGATACTCCTGGCTAGGTGGAAACAGAAAAGTGTGCTTGAAGAAGACACGGTGATTTAAGCAAGGTGTTCTATGGCTGAGTTGCGTGTGGTGACACCATTTGGGGAGCCAGGAGAGCAGGAGCCCAATGTCACAGATCGTAAAGCTGTCTCCAATCTAGTTAAACCCCACGATAAGGACTTGGAGCTTTAAGAGGAATAGCGTAATGTTTGCCCAACGTGAGCTGGAAGCTCTGCAGGTGTGATAGCTACTGTGAATTTTGACCGTTAGCGTTTAACTTATGATAATCACCTAATAACTTATTGATTTTTGCTGCTAATAGATGGTGGGATAGCTTGCTAACAGCTTGTGAGACAGGAAAAGATTAAAGAAAGAAAAAAATGCCTATCAGGAGATCAAATGTATGAACAGGAGGGCAGCGCCCACAAGATCTTTGGAAGTGCATGAATGTCAAGGTCTTAATTAAACTTTATTTACAGAAACAAATACAGATTTTAAATCTAACACGGCATATGTCCTGCCATTATGGTGTTTGGGGCTTCGTACAGGACAAATTGTCTACAGTTTAATCTTAAAGCTGACATTGCAGCTGTTTATATGTGTATTTTGTTCATTTTACAACTTGATATAAAATTGTATTTAACATTTAAAGTAGCCAAAGTAATACTCAGGACTTGCCCAGAGCAACATTTGATAAACATTGTACAAAACTGATGCCAATTGCTGCTTTAATTTTGTGCCTGAATAATTTTATCAAAAACATACTAATTTAAGAGAGGAAAACAAATCTTTCATGTAAGTTTTATTAGCAGGCCATTCTTAATATGCAGTTGAGAATCTAAGGAGGAACAGTATTTCCACAGATATGCGTTAAGAAGGGAAATTGCTTTAATTAGATATAGTAGATATCAATTCTGCATGATTAGGGGGGAAGTTCTAGGAATTACATCTACAATAAGATGTCCATTTTGATGAAATACTGCTTCTAATCAGCAAACTCAGAATTTAGGAAAAATAATTTATATTCATTTTGTATTACAAAACATAAATACATATTTTTTATTCTGATCTTTATGCACAAATGGTAACTCTACTTTTTTAATAACATTTGAAAAAATATGGCAATGTATATGCTATATATTTATCAGCATAACTGAAAATGTCTTTATGATACAGACAAATATCTTGGTAGGTGAAAGTATCACATTATTTATGATCTGGCTATGTACAATGTTTGCAATCGATATTTGTTAGATTTTTTTTTATTTTGTCATCACTGCTAGTGTGGATATAACTATAGCAATAAATGCCTTATATTGCTACGATTTATTCTCCTTCCTATGCAAAACTATACACTAATATAAAGTAGCTTTATAAGTGTATAAATGAATAAATACTTTTAGGGTAGAAATGGCAGAAATATACTTCTTTAATTATACTATTATAGTTAAAATGATACAAACTTTGTAGGCAAAGCTTATGTAAATTAGAGGATGACTTTTTATTCAGTTAGTTTATAAAAATCGTTTTTTTTTCCTCCACATTCATTTTCAGTCATTTAACTGAATCATAGATAAAGTATTCTAAAAACAAAAGACAGCACCCTAGTTCTTTTGCTAAAGCGTGACAGTGAAAATGCATGTTCACCGAGTCCCTCAAAAATTTCGTGTAATGGGTAGGAACCTTCCAAACAGAAGAGCAAGCAGGGGAAATAAAACAATATCTTCACTCACTTGTATTGAATACAGTGTTTTCACAGCCATGTGAATCAGAAAGATGTAAAAAGGATCCTGTGTGGTTCCTCCCCTCTACCCCAATCTTTTGGACACCATTTCAGCAGCTTAAACACCCTCAGAAACCCCATTATCTTACTGGCTTTTCAGTGGGACAGCTGACAGCTGAATTTTTAATTTCCAGATAAAGATTTTCCAGATTTTCCAGAGCGCACAGTGAAGGCTTTTAATTATAAAATTCAGATTAACTATTTCTCATTCATCAGCTAGTAGAGCTGGAGAAGGGGAAGTTCGTTCCCTGCCCTGTTCAAGGGTTCTATTTGGTTCTCTTGCCACAGGCATTTATTTCACCTTAGCATCAGTCCCAAAGATTTTCTTTTTGTAAAGAAGAGGATTCCTTTTATGTCTTGCATTCGTTTCTTAACTTCCTTGGAAGCTGTGTAAGAAGTGTGAAATACCAACACCTGCAAAGTGGCAGGAACAGAGAGAGGGTGAAATTTTCTTTTTTCTTAAACACTTACTTTCTGGTTTTGTTCTTCACTGTATAGATGTTAAAAGACTAATTAATTTTGGGGGGAAAGAAGTGCAAGAATTTCAAAGACTTCTTAGAAGAAATTTATTCAAAGTAATATTAAGACCTTTGCCTTTTGGGCTGTACATTTCTGGGGGCTCTCTGACTTGAAATCCTTATCAATACCCCTAAATCATCTATGGCTTCACTCTTGTGATTGGCAGATTATTTGTCTGAGACAGATTCTCTATTTTATTACAACGCACCAATTTGGGCAGACTTATTCTCTGTTGCCAGGATTTAATGTTTAATCCCAGAACCACTGAGATATCCTTTGCTACCAAGGGTGTAGTTTCTGGAAAGGCACATCCATATTAAAAAACAAACAAATCAACAACAACAACAACAAAACAGTTCTAATGCAGTCAAAAAATAATTCATGATAATTTTCTATCTCCTTTCAAATGTAAGCACTTTTCCTAGATGGAGGCCTTAACTTATCACTCCAAATCAAAAAGGTAAGTCATATAGAGATGTCTGTACAGTCAGATTCCTAAAAAGGTGAGTTTGTAGCTCCCCAGCAAACCGGGCTGGCTCTGGAAGAGTCTGAAGAGAGATGCAGCGAGTACACGGAGCGCGGGGAGGGAAAAGAGCTGCACGTGTTGCTAGATGAGCTCAAGCTGTAATAGGTACCTTTGCCCTTGCACCTGCTTTCGGGATGAGATAATACTAAGGGCGGTAACGAACGCGCTCGGGCAGATCTCGCTGTGGCGGTCGCGGGGACCCTGCATGCGGCTTTGCCCCGTGCCCGAGGCTGGATGGGGACGGCCCCGGTGCGATGCCAGAGCTGCCTCCCGAAAGGTTGGCGGCTGAGTCACAGCACTGGCCAAGGGGGTTCTGAGGGTCAGGACTTCTTTTGGAAGGGCAGGTGGGGTTAGTGACGTCTTAAACATTCACGGCAGCATCTGCTTAGCACCTGTGAGACCTTGCCCTGCAGGCAGAGCCCCCTCAGCGTGCTCACGGGTACGCTGTAAGCATGCGATCCGGTCAGAAAACTTCCTTTTGTGCCCGGGGCTTCAATTATTGTTTAACTAGGTCATGAGATACCAGCTCCACAAACTACATCATACGATATTAAAAATAAATACTATTTTTTTCAGTTTGTCATTGATGTCATTTCTGTCTCTGAGAACTTTGCAATTCAGCTCTCGCCATCAGCCTGGCCTTCCAAGAGGGTGAATCCCAAGACAATACCCCAAACATATAAAATTCTCTGCTCTAGATAATGTGATGTAGTTTATCTGTAAACTCTGCTGTCAACACAATGCACAAGGGTGTAACGAGGTGTCAAGGCTTTATTTGCACTTTGCAAGTGTACCAGTATCAAGCAAAGATACTAAGATCATTCTTCCCACACGGCGAGGTGCTCCTGTAGTCTGTCTCCTGAGCTTGTCCACACAGGCAGGAGCAGGCGGCAGCTATGCAGTACCCAGAGGTTTTGCAAATGAGTTTCTCGAGTGGAAACTTAAAAAAAATCAATTCTTAGAAGGGAAAGTATAGAACTTTACAAGGCAAAGGGATAGCTCATGTATAATTGAAAGATGTGCTGGTTTCTAATTAAAACGTGGTGGTGCCTTTCATGTCTGTGATACACAGCAGTATAAACAATCCGTGTGCGTGTCCACAGGTGGAGATGACACAGCCGACGGCTTTATTTCACACCTCTGCACGCTTTGATTCATGACACATGGGGCGTCCTGCCGGAGCTGCTGCCGCTGAGAACACGCGTTGGGCCCTGGCGGCTCTGCCGTTCTCTGGGAGCTCCTTGCTGTGCAGGGGGACACCCAGGGCCGCCCCCACGGGGGTCACCCCATTGCCAGGGGGCTCATGGAGCTGGTGGGTTACCTTGGCAGTTACTGCAGTCACCACCCGTCATCTCTCCACACAACCTGGGCACAATTTTCATCCCAAAGGAGGAAGAGGTTGCTGGGCTAGGCATGAATTGGTACTTTCCCTGTGCCTACACCCAGCAATGGTCCTTCCGTACTGCTCTAGTGCAAGGAGTTAGCAACCAAATCGGTTGCAATCCCTGTCGTGCACTTTTGCAATCCTCATGCTTCCCACAGAAACTGGGGCAGACAGACCAAGTCAAACAGCACCTGTAACAATAGACAGATAAACCCAGCGCTCCTGGAGGGCTGTTTCTCCCGGTGGTTTATCTTCGTATGCTTCAGCCCGCCTCGCGTTCTCAGCACTGTGGCAAGGCCAGGTGTGACAAACTCATCCTCGTGCTTCCAGAAAACATGCACACTTTCCACCAGGAAACTTGACTTACCAAGAAATGGTAGCAAAGGGCAGTGGAGGCCATCCTATTTTAGCATATCTTGGTGTATTTAAGGCAAAATGTGTAAACAGACACCACCACCACCACCACCACAGTGATGTCTCCTCATGTAGCCAAGTTTTTTAACATCGACACTTCACAGCTGGATTAATCTCACATCCCAAGCTGCTTGTTAGAGCTGCTCGTAGCTTACCGTGCCTGACTGACTTTGCAGATAGGCATTAAAGGATTGAGAATTGTATCCTGTTAATTATGGCCGCACTTTAATGCGAAGTGTGTGCCTAAATCAAAGGAAGCGCTCTGATGATTTAGGGCTTCCTGGTGACAAAGGTACCTGATGTACAGGGAGTCCCTGGCGCTCGTGCGGCTGCCGAGGGGCAGCTGGCGGCGGGGCAGCGCGAGGCGGGCAGCGCGGGGTCCCCGCTCCGCTGCGGAGCCGTGCGGAGCCATGTGCAGCCACGTGGCACTTCTGCCCCATCTGAGCTGGCAGCCGCCTCGGATGCTTCCCCGGGCCCTTTTGGAATTTCTGCGGGGTTCCCAGGTGTTTCTGTGGTAAGGCCCGGCTGCGGAGCTGTTCATTCACCTCCTTTCTATTCGGTCATCTTAGTTTGGCTCTGCGCCAGGGGCTTTCAGGTGGGCGCCCTCGGGGACGTCCACGTGTGGCAGCGGTCAAGTGTCCCCACAGGACATGTCGAGAGCAGCGTGCGGTTCCCTGCTCAAACGCTCGTTTTTGCCCCAAAGCCAGGGTTGAAGTTTGCTGCAGTTGGAATGAAGCTGGTTGCAGTCGCTCAGGCACTCCCGCCGCCCAGCCCGGCCGCACCCTGGGGCAGATAACTGAGGGAAGACGATTTTGGTGCAGAAAACATTTTTCTTTTAAGAAAAAAGAAAGAAAGTAACGAAAAGAGGCGGGTGCTCCCGGCCCCGCCCGGCTGCAGGGAACCCCTACACGCTCCGAGCCCGGGAGGGGCGGGGCCTCCGCCGCAGGGGCGTGCCCGGGGGCGTGGCTCGCGGGGGGCGCCGACATGCGAGCGCGGAATTCCTCAATGGCGGGGCAGTGGGCGGGGCCTGCGGGCGGGAGGCCACGCCCCCTGGAGCGCACGTGCGGAAAGCCCCGTGGCGGGGAGGGCGGGGCGGCACC
>JAWLRI010000215.1:5495237-5534963 GCA_034781795.1 Crypturellus tataupa
GGCTTCCTCGGCGTCTACCACATCGGCGTGGCGAGCTGCCTGCAGGAGCATGCCCCGTTCCTCGTCGCCAACGCCCGCAAGGTGTACGGCGCCTCGGCCGGCGCGCTCACCGCCACGGCGCTCGTCAGCGGCGCCTGCCTCGGTGAGCGGCGGCGGCCGTTGGGCGGTGTCGGCCGTTGGGCGGCGTTGGCCGTTGGGCGGTGTCGGCCGTTGGGGCGCCCCACCCAAGGCGTCGCGGGCGCCGCCGCTGTGATGGCCCCGCCCCGCGCCCCGGCGAGGGCAAGGGGGGACGCCCGGGGCCCAAAGCGGCCCCGCTCCGCGTCTCGCGCCGCCGCTGGAGCGGCCCGCGGGCAGCCCGAGCCGGCCCCTCGAGGGGCGGCCGGGGCTCCTGCATCCCGGCAGGAGTATGGGCCATCCTGGAGCAGCCTAGGCGGGCTTTGGGGGCTGTGGGACAACCTCGCAAGTGCGTCAGCATCAGGACGGGCATTTCCCCTTCAGGCCTCCCCCTCCAGACTCCTTCCCCCCGCCACCGCCCCGTTTCTACCCGGCTACGGCAAGGAGTGCCCCTCTAGGCTGCCCTCGAGGCTCAAGGCCTGGATAAGCTGGAGAAGCAGGATTGCACGCACTGAGCTGAAGTCCAGGCACCAGGGCAGAACCCTTACTGAGACAGCGCTATCTGGTTTTAAGGAAAGAGGGGCAGAGAGGGACCAGGGACTCCGGCGTGCCAGCTCCAGGGGGAACCAACATCAGGAGGTGGGCTGCTTGGCAGTGTGTAAATCTGAGTAGCTGCCGTGTTTCTGCAAGCCTGCCTGCAGCAGCCGCCCCCGCAGCAGCCGCCCCAGGGAGGGGATCTGTTGTGGGAAGGGACCCCAGCTCCTTCCCTCGCACAGAGCCGGGGCACGGCCACCCCAGCTCGCCGCCCCCCTTTCAGGGCTCAGATCAAGGCAGACGGGCAGCAGGTCCGGCCCTGCCCTGGAGCAGAACCCGAGGGCTGCGCTTTCGGCAGGAGGAAGAGCAGAGCCGACCTGGAGCGGTGCCGGGAGCGGGGCAGCCCCGCACGTCGGGGTTGCGCCAGGGGACCCGCAATTAGGGTCAGCAAATCCCTGAGACCGGCACAGCCCCGGCTGGTGTGTGCAGGGAGCAGCTTTGTGCGCGGTGTTCTGCCTCGTTTTGGTATAAATCCACCGCACAGCAAGGCGCTTCTCCATATTTCTACCTTTGCCGGAGACGGGGGCTGCTGCGATCTGCAGAGCAGCTTTCGCCAGGTTGCTCGTGTTGTGCTCTTTGACTTGGGGCCAAATCTCCCTCTTCCCTCCGGTCCTACTCCGCGCAAGGAGCAGTTTCTGCTCCCTTCCCTCACACACACCCGAAGTCTCTGGGAGAGCAAAATCTGCTCCCACGTCTGCTGCTTCGGAGAATTCCCTTCCCTGATGAGGCAGCTAGGAACCTCTCACCAGGTGCCCCGGGCTGGGAGAAAAGAGGCTCCAGGTGTTAACCTTTAGCCTGCAACTCCCGTGCGAGAGGAGGGGGAAGGGATTAATCCGAAAATACTAATATTTCCCGCGAGAAGAGCAAGGCGAGGAGCAGAAATGGAGAGGGACGAGGAGCCCTCCTGTGCATCTCTCCCAGCCATGGCGCTTGGCAGGCAGGAGTCAGCAGGCAGCGAGCCCGCGGCTGGTGCAGCAGCACCCGGGGCTCTGCTATCCCGGCAGACGGCACTGCTGGTCAGCGAGAGGTGCTTCAGGAAACCCCTTCAGTACCCTCGACATCTCCTCGGAGCGAAGAGGACTCTGAACGGCTCGAGAACACGCTCGCCCTTTGTTTCTGTTTGCTCTCCCTTTGCCATCAGGAGGACTTCCTTATTCCAGGTTTCCCCATTAACAGGGATCCGGCTGCCAGACGAGCGAGGGCTTGCGACTAGGTTTGTCGCTCACTTTTCATGACCTAGAGATACCCTAGGACACGCAAATCATATGCTTATTTTAAATAGAATATTTCATTCAGTACCCCAAGATTAAGGTATTCCTGTCAGATAAGCTGTCAGTCACTAACTACTTAGACACCACATTGTGGAAGGCTGGTATCCCTGGTAAAGATGATACATATCATGTAAACCCCATCAACAAGATCAAAGTCTTCTTCTTTAATAGGATCCAATACATGTCAAACCTCATTCCAATCAAATCGTCCGTAAATGAATTCAAGATGAATATGTCATAGAATAATGTGACAGTGCAATCACATGGGGTCAGGGGTTGTTGTTTCAATGAGAGAGTCGTCAAATATTAATTCTAGAACCTCCAAATGAATAGGCATTGAGCAGGATTAAGCAGCTGCTGGTGGGGCGTTGTGTCGCTGATTTGTGTTTATGCAAGTACGTTAAACACTAAACTGAAAAAAAATTGTCTCCTTTGAACTGAAAAATAAAGACATATTTTAACTTACTTGACTTCTCCAGGACGTTTCTGTGAAGTCGTTTTCTTTTCCTCATTACAAGGGGAGTCTTGTGCCTCATTTCCTGACTTCGTTCCTGTTTGGAAAGAGGGGTAGAAAGTTAAGAGCAAAACCATTTTTTTATGAGATATGAAATGACTACGATGAGAGGTGATTCGAACATCATGGAATCCAAAAGAAAAAAGAAAAAAAAACCCTAAGGGTTAAACAGCGAGGGAGGGGGAAGCCTCCAGTTTCTCCCCAGTAAACCAGCACATGTTTTATGGAACCGTGAAGTTTCCATGGCTGATTTAGGAAAAAAAAATATGAAAGGACATCTTTTCAATTCTCCTTTGATCTGACATTCACCTTCTGGCAGACTATTGTATGGCGGGTTTTTACCAACTGGACTATATTGTTTACAGACCCTTCCCTTCTGAAATTAAATTTCGGGCGCTCTGCGAGCCTCCGACGCAAGTTGTTGTCTCAGCAAGGATTAGTATAGTACCACCCTGGCACTTCTCCCTGCCTATAATTTTCAGCTTGCTCTTTGCACCCTGCGAGACGGAGCCTTCCCCTGCTGCTGGCAGAAGTTTGCACATCTTTCTCTGAGCGGCAGCAATAACCCCCAATGTACGTCTGAGTTCTGGCATGATGTCCCATGCCGATTTTTTGCAGATGTCTTTGAAATTCTCGAGTATTTCGCAATACTGAAAGCAGGACAGGAATCTGACATGAGTTTCTTCTAATGAGATTATTATTACTATTGCTGTTATTATTATTGGGACACCAGGGCTGGGAAATAAAGAATTATACTAACACAAATAATTGATGGTATTAATTATGAAACTTCATCAGGGAGTCACAGGCATACTCTATCAAAAATAATTTGATGTCTTCAATATTTTCACCGCTGTGATGAAAATTACTGCCGAAATAAAAAGAACTAGAGGAAACCCTCAGGAATTTATTTTTACTATTCAACTTCCATTCATGCTCAGATGTTTATCAAACTGGATCAGCAGACACTGCCCGTTAGCGAGAGATTTGCAGGAGCCCTGCTTTATTGGGCAGGCTGGAGGAGTTATGAGTGTTCAGCTCCGGAGCATTCGCGAGAACTTGTTGAAACTGGACAAAAAAAAAAATCGCTGCATTTAATATTTCGAATGGTTACCAGATGATAAAAAAATAGGCAAAACAGTCGTGGATCCGGGAGTAAATATTGGCTAAAGCTCCGGCTCGACCTCGCACGCCTCTGTGCTGCGCGCAGCGCTGCTGGCGGGACGGGAGAGGGAGGATGCGCGGCTCGTGCGCTGCGCGCAGCGAGGGGACCGCAGGTGGAGCCGGGCGGAGCGGAGCGAGCCTCACTGAGGGCGCCGTCCCGGGGCGCCATGCCCCTGGGGCACATGATGCGGTTGGACCTGGAGCGCATCGCGCTGGAGTACGTGGTGCCCTGCCTGCACGACATCGGCTTCTGCTACCTGGACAACTTCCTCGGCGAGGTGCTGGGCGACCGCGTGCTCGAGCGCGTCCAGCGGATGCACCGCGACGGCGAGCTCGCCGACGGGCAGCTGGCCGGCCCGAGCCGCGGCGTCGCCAAGCGGCACCTCCGCGGCGACCAGATCAAGTGGATCGGGGGCACGGAGGAGGGCTGCGAGGCCATCAGCTTGCTGCTCACGCTCATAGACCGCCTCGTCATGTACTGCAGCAGCCGGCTCGGCAAGTACTACGTGAAGGAGCGCTCCAAGGTGAGGGGCCGCCGCGTGCTCGCTTGAAAAGGCGGCCGCGTTTCCCCCTCCCCGGGGCCCGTCGGTGCCGCCCGGCGGCTGTCGGTGTCGCGCGGGGCCCGTTGGTGCCGGCGGGACAGCGCCAGGTCCCCCCGGGGCTCCCGGCGGCGCTGCGGGCTCTGCCGTCGGGTCCCGCGGGATCCCCGTAAAAACCCTCCAGCCTCGGCCGGGGCTTCCTCTCCGGGCTGCGGCGGGGAGGCAGGGCAGCTCCTGCCCGTCCCGGCGCACGTACGCGGCTCAGGTCTGAGGATCTGGTTGCGTGTGACCGGGTTGTCCCCGCGAGCGTGGCCGAGCCACCGCGTCCCGGGCTCCTGCAGCTAAAGAGGTGATCCTTGGTGTCACGGGTGCGCGGCACAGGGCGAGCGAGGTGCCCTGTTTGGGCACAGACAACTTCGTAAAGCGGAGAGAGATTCTTTGGCTTTCCTTCCCTCAGAAAGGAGAGGACGCGTAATACGTGGGTATTTTAAGTTTCTTTCCCCTTGAAATTCGTTTTTATTTGCAGTGTCATCACTTAAGTTGAGACCAACGTGGCTTTTCTTCCCTGGTCTCTTTGACTATGGCAAAGTAGACCTGTTTAAAACTAACTTTTTTTGATGTCCTGAATGCTGAAAATGCCCCTACTTGTTTATCCATGAGTAGAATTGTGTAATAAATAGCACGTTTGAAAACATATCTACTTCTTTTTGGGAAGTGCCAAAAGTTAGAGATGAAAATTTGTAAGTATTAAATGTTTGGTATTTCTTTTGGTTTTAGCTTACCTTCAGCTAAGGGAATTTGTGAGTGTGGCTGAGGTTTCTTTTTTTTCTTTTCCCGTTAGAAAATGAAGAATAACAATAAATATGGTGTTTAGCAGGTGGGAAAGGCTTTCAAAACTGCACACAGCTTACCTTAAAAACTTAAAACTTCATGTACGCAAGAAAACACAACAGTAGGATTAACAGAAAGTTGAAACATTGATCTTATGCTTAGCTCCAGTTGACTATTGATCAGTCCAGTGAAAGTTTGGATAGATTTAGCTTAAAGGAGGGTGGACTGGAGTTCCCTTATTCCTGATGCAATTCTGTTTGCTGTTAGGAACTACAAATAGCCTCTCTGGTAGGGCATATCTTTAAGGGCAGCTTAGTTCTCTGGGTGACTTCTGATTGCCTTTTGATGTTCAAAATACATTACTAGCCACTCAGTTGAAAAAGTAGGGTTTTCATTAAAGTTAGACCAGTGTGAAAGGAGATCGTCCTGTGCTTTTACCAAGATATTTGGGAAAAGAGAGGCAGTTAGAGGCATGAGAGCGTTTTGGATTGACTAGAGGGAAGGGTCTATTGGAGAGAAACCTGGGATATGTAGAGGTGATTTTTACAACCAAGTTATTGCAATCGTTTGTGTACAAATAGTAATAACAAACAGGACACATCTTATAAACAGATACAAAACTACTTCACTTAGAGATCTTTTTGGCCACTGTACTTTAGCATGGAAGGTGTTAAGACTCCAAACAGCACATGGAAACACAGCATGTCAGCTCAGGACTGAAAGGAACTCAATATAGTTTGTAAAATACGTGTGAATTTCATCAGAAATTAATAGTAACCAATCCCTTTATTATAATAATAATGAGTACCACAAATATGTGAAGCTCCAAAGTAGCAGTTGTTAGCAGTAGCTGAGATCTGGGACACTTTTAGCAGGAAGATTATTCTTCTGACTAACCAAATGACTCCTACAGTGCATGCAGGTTCTCACGTCATCTATGGACGTTTCCTGTCCACCACTAGCCCAGCTCATTTTTCTTACCTTTTTGAAGGTTTGTGAATGCATACATGAAAATCCTAATTTTAAATTCAGAATACATTTATTTTGTCAGTTAGATTACACACCAATCAAAAGTGTTTGATGTTTTGGGTGCCTAGAAGGGCTAGAAAACTTCCAGAGCTCAGTGTCTCTTTTTTGCTTCCACACAACTAGACCAGAACTTTGACTTTATGTGCATTGTTATGATATATGGTTTGATGATCTAGGTATAAGACAGATTAGCCTGTGAGTCCAGAGCAATTTGTTTATAATGTCTTTGACTACATGCTAACTATTGGAAGAGTGGGAGAGGACTGCTTAGTAAAGGGACTTCTATGAGCTCCCTGGCAGCTTAGTGCTATGTGCCTCATGTTAGCTACACAAATGTAAGAAAGTATGGAAAACTTTCTTAAAATAAGGACAGCTTTCCTTGTGGCTGCATATTATGAGAACTGAGTCAGTTAGGATCTTGTTGTTTCCAAATGAGTTTCAACATTTGGAAACAGCAAATTCAAGAAAGTCAAGATTGTATCAAAGAGAATAGATGGAAGTTGCGCTTTATAAGGGTACAGGAGACTCATAAGAGCTGTTGGTTGGTGTTTGGGGACTGATAAAGAAATAGAGCATTTCATCTCTGCAGATGAAAAAAAAAAAAAAAACTATCTTTGCAGTGAGTCATATTTAAAAACATTATCTGACATGGTTGAGAGTAAAGCAACCTGATCTGTCTTCTGAAGGACTCTTCTGTTGACAGAGCCAACACAGCATTAGCTTCTGCTTTCTTTTAAATGAGAATTTCTCTTTTCTACTAATAAAATGCAATGATTCCTGTTTTGTAGTAGTTTCGTGGTGAAGGATCTCACCTCAAGCAGAGCTGATCTAGGTTTATTTTGTTGGTGGCATGAGAAAACTCGCATCCCTGTGCAGAGGGATGCTGAGCCCCTAAGACCCAGGTCGCGTGGGTTTTGAAGGATGTGGGTTTTGAAGGACTTGTCCCCTCTGCTGCAGCTCCGTGTGGGAGAGCTGGCCAGTGGTGAGGCAGGGAAGTGATGCAGCAACCTCGTGCTGACGCCGGTCACCTGGAATGCCCCGCGTCAAGCGATGCTCTGGGGTTCACGAGCACCAAGGGGATTTACTGCAGCTTCTGCCTTCTTGGGCATGGGAGTCCCTTCTTGGAGCTCGGCAGGGTGTGGGCAGATTTTGGGGGTGGTGGTGGAGGGGACTCCGTGATGAGCCTGATGCCAGGGAGCATAGCCTAGGTGCAGGCATGGCACCAAGACCTGCTGCAGCCAGTGGAGCTTCCCTGCACAGGGACTTAAGCTGGAGCTCAGGGTGCGCAAAGCACTGCGGCGTTCAGGATACCCGTCCCTTCGGCTACCCCAGGAGTACTGCAGTGGCCGGGCGGACAGGATGTCCCCTGTGTGGCAGGCAGGCCCCAAGCTGGCCAGTGTGCAGAGATGTAACACGAAGTTCCCTGTGGGAGGCACGGGCTGCCAACGGGTGGATGCGGTTCCCTCCTTGTCTGGCTGCTGCCGGGGCAGGGCCGCTTTCCCCACGGTGGTGCTGCCAGCGGCGCCCGCGGTGTCGTGCCCCTGCAGGCTGCATGGGCAGCACTGCTGGCCCGGAGCTGAAGGCACCCGAACTGGCGCAGCTCTGCGCAGCGCCGGCTTCGCCCCACGGCCGTGCCGCCTGCCACCTGCACTCGCTTGGGCACCGCTGGGCCCCAAAATGGGTGCACGCCTGCCCTGGAGGCCCGCGAGCACCCCGGCTATGTGTGGCCAGAGGTGAGACCTGAAGGGCCACGGCTGCGTCACAACGCCTGCCCCTGGGGGCCTCTATCAGCTCTCATCATGGAGGAAGGCTGTGACCTGATGCTATTATAAGATGTGGGATGAGCTCTTTAGAAAATGTGCCCCATCCTTTTCCTCTTTTTTTTCTGGGATGTTTTTTCCACCCTCTGCTTGCAGGCCATGTCCACCTGCCACAGGAGAAGCGCACCTGGTGCAGTGGCACTTCCTCGTGAGCAAGCGTCTTGTCTAGAAAACACAGCAAGCGCCTGGACCTACTGCAGCATGAGGCGTTCTTGGGTGCCTCTTGAAACAGCCTCCTGTCTAGTGGGTCGTTGCTGAGGTTGTTGTTTTTGTTTTTTATTTTCTTTAACAAAATCTCGTGGTTAAGGAGGTGAAATATCTTGTGCTTAAAACCAAAAAGAAAAACGATCCTTGACAATTCAAATGTAAGGTGAAGCCCTGCATCTTCTGGTTTTAAGTGTGAGATGTAAGGAGAGGAATAACAAGAAACCGGCTACAGAGTTGTAGTGGAATACTACCAGTGCAAGTATAGTAGTTTATTATACATTACGAAGGGTTTTTGTGATCCTTGTGTAGCAGCATGCCTCACAACTGGTTTACAAGGGGAGATCTGATGCATGCTGCCACCCAGAAGAAATATGTGTAATTTCTTTCCTTTTTTTTCTAATCAAATGCACATGTTCTAGCCTAACGAGCAAGTTCAAATCCGTTTCGCCGGCCGGCTGCTGGCAGAGTCCAGAGGCACTGAAACTGTAAATACAAGAGACAAGTCACTTTATGATATCAGACCGAGGAATTCAGCGTTGGCAGAAATCCTAGAGCGGTTGCCTTGGCACTGGGTCAAAACTGATGTTTGTATCTGTGTTTGTCGAGCAAGATTAGTTAGTCTGGTTAATTATACACAGGAATGTATAATTCTTACTTGACAATCATAGCATTAGATGAGTATAAACCTGGGAATACTGGGTCTTGTTCTTTAAATTATGATCAATGACCTTTTGAAATTTTCAAAAGATGCTGTTTTGAAACAGGTACTTGATGAATCTCTGATTGCTTCTTTGCTTAACAGGGATGGGTCTTCATGAAACAGGTCAATATTTTACAGGCAGCTATGCGTATGTCCACAGCTGAGTTTAAAAACATGGATAACGTCTACTGAATGGTCTTTAAGCTGATAATTAGGTATTAAACTAAAGTTACTTAATTTGGAACCTGTTATGTATCATCACTGTCAAGAGCCTGAACTGTGAATGCGCCAGGAGACTTATTCTGCTCTTGGCATTGGAAAAAATGTGTTGTCATCAGTGTACATTAGATTGGACTGCTTTCCAGGCAGAGAGCTGCTGTTGGTCCTCTTTTTCTCCTCTTATGCAGGGGAAGTCTGTGACCACCCAGCGACCTTTCTTGCAGTGTTGTTTTAAGAGTTTGTCCATGTGCTCTACAGCCGTGGTCTCACGGAGGAAGGCTGGCTAATCCAACAAGAAAAGGGAAATACGTGTGTGCTCTGGGACAGTGTAAAGAACAGAGTGCTCTGTGTATCCTGAGTTTGTGCACGTGTATTGGTATTTATGGGATCAGGGCAAGTTTTTATTTTTTGAACTACATTGTCTGTAGTTTTGAAGTCAAGCAGTGTTTAGTTTTATTGCCTTATTAGACTCTTGTGTGATAAAATGATGGCAAAGCTCTGCTTTGCCAAAAATCCAACATGAAATGCATTTTTAATGCATTTTGTCTTTTCCCATAAGTACACAGGTACCGGGCCTTCCCAGCCCCACTGCTTGAACCCTTACAGCTGCAGACTTGCTGCAGTAGCTGTGCTTGTGTGTCTGCCAGTATCCCTATTATTGCAGGTCCTAAGTGTGTATGTGCTGCCCAGGATTTGTTTTTCTGTATAAGAGCTTATTACTCAGTAAATGTCAGTGCAGACCTTACCCAGGTGGCATGAATACCTCTAGGTCCAGGTCCTGTTTATCCTTTGGACTGGCAGGGGCGTGGGCAGTATTGCAAGGCAAAGTATTCCTGAGCTTGTGTTTTTGAGAGAGGGGAGCTGGTCCTTGCTGTTAATATTTGTACATGGCTGCTTTCCAAAGTATTTAATAATGAATAATTCAGTTCATTAGAGCAAACTGCTAGTAACCGTATGTGTACAAATGAGGATGCGTGGATACTCATTACTCTGATGTAGGAGAGTGTTACCCAGTAAAAGTGAATCTGCTTGTTGGTCTTAAGAATTGCAACTGTCCATGTTAACCCTGGTATCTTTGTTTGTGTAGTGAACTCTTCTTTCTTTGACTTCAAACTTATCTGGGTAGTGGCTTGAAGCAGTGTGTTAGATAATAAGTAGATCCTTCATGTTACCTCTTGAGCAACTTTCTTAATTTAATATTAGGGATCCTCTTCTCCCGCCTTTCTCTCTTCCAGTGCCTCTTGTCTTTGAAGATGAATTTCCCTTTTCCACTACACAAGGTGGTTGTGGTGGCAGCCATGGCAGGCTTCAACAGCAATTCCTTTCCATTTGTGGCAGGGTGGGATACAAGGAAAAGCTAAAACCACACCAGCCCAAACATGAGTGCATCTGTGATCAGATAAGATCTTGATGTTTGCTGAATAGTCTAGACACTTCAAGATCAATACTTTTATCAAATGTTTCAAGAAGGCCCTTACAAAGGCAAAGTACTTCTTTTGAGATGTTCACTTTTTAGAAAGTTTCCACTCTGCTTCTAAATCTTTTTTTTTTTTTTTTTCTCCATTGTGCAGTAGGCCAGTGACAAGTTGTCTCATGCTTCTTCACCTCGCTGTAGGTGGCCAGCAAGAGTTGGGAGAGAGCAGGGAAGCCTGGAGGGACGTGCTGCTGGTTTTAGACTTACGGGATGCATGCATACCAACTGCTGGGGTTTCGAAACCGCAGATCAGTTTGATCCTGAGTGCCATCTTTCTGCCACAAAGCTGAAGATTGAAACAAGGTTGTCGGAAAGCGTTGGGGAGTGCTACTGGCACCTGTGCCCAGCAGGGCAGGTGGACCCTCCTGTAGCTTGCGGCACCGTCACTGGCGCCTTCTCACTGATGTGGCAAAGGCATCTACACCTATGGTTACAGGGCAGTTTTAGACCTTTCAGGGCTTTTGGAAAGGGGTAGTGGGGCTGGTCAGCAAAGCAGGAGGAAGGGCTCTGGCTGTTCAGGCAGCGAGATGGAGGAAGGAAAAGGATGAAGGAAGCGCACGTTGTCCATGCCCTCCTGTCTGAACTACTCGCAGGCACGTCACTGTCAGCGTGCGCTCCGGCTCTGCCTGTGAGGGAGGAGCGGGCTGTGAGCCCTCGCTGCTCGCCAGCCTCGCATGGGTGCACCTGCTGTCTCTTGGTGACAGAAAGGAGCTTTTCTGGACGGTCATTTTTCCCATGTCATTGCATTATGGTAAGATCAGTAGGCAAAGGAACTTGATACCTTTATGCAAAGCCCTTTATAGAAAGAAGCTGATTAAACAAACCACTTATTGCTCTGATTTTTACACAAATAACACATAAGGTGTAAGAGGTATAACTTTTTTTAATACAAAATGCTTTATTCTAGTTTAAAAGGAAGAGTGTAAACTTTACAGGTGTGTAGTTTGGTGCTCTCTTCATATAGTCTGGAAAGATCCATTTTTTCCAAAGCTTTGTCAGCTGGAAATGACAGGATATCTACATCTTTGGCAAACATCAAGGAATCCTACTTTGTAGCAAAACTTTTTTTACTGTTATTTTGAATAACAGTATATCTCTAGTTTATACGAATCCTTTAGCTGCATTTGACTTTTCTCTGTGTTTTTAGACCTCGAAATCCAAACAGAAAATAAGCTTGCATTCTTTTATTATCCAAGTCATAATCATAATTGTCATAGTTGTTTACATCTTATTTATTGCACTGAGTCTTTAATACAAATCAATGATGCAAATGTCTTTAAAGTTTTGGCTCCAGTTCAACACACTTTTAAGTGCTTTCTTAAATACTCTTTGAAATCAATGGGACTTAAGTGCATCCTTATGTGCTTGATTTAGAATACGTTAGAGTAAGTTTAGAATACATCAGGAAAAGCTGCATTGATTTCTGTGCTGCCCTAAGGTTTTATCAGCATTTTTACCTTAGACTTGCAATACAAACTATCCTTAGATTTTGCCTTGGGAGGGAGCGTCTTCACAAAAGACTTAAGTATCAGCACTCTTCACATTATGGATAATCATTGTGATTTCTATCTGACGTTTGCAATTGACTAACTTGCAAAAAACCTGAATTACACTGTTAATAGTAGTGGTTGTTCCAGTAATGCATGCAGGCCATTAGATGCTAGTGAGCTCGGACAAGGAATGCCGCACTGAACGGGAACGGCCTGCGGCACAGGGCTCTGGTGGGCGGCGTTGCTCCCAGGTTCCATCCTGGAGCCTCTGACTCTCCCGAGACCGCAGGCGTCCTCGGCACTGCACCCTGTGGAGTGGTGCCGTGAGAACAACTTGCAGAACACACTGGGGAATTTGGAAGAGGAGATGCAAAATTGTATCAATTAGTTCTTAGCAATTAGCTCTTAGCATGCCTATTCCCAGGTTGTTAACACCCTTAGGATGATGTGTTTGCTGCTGAAGTCTACAGAAGGTGTGAGTGCCCCTTTCCCTCCTGTTTTCCCAGAGGGAATCTGCTCCAAGTGGTTTGAGAAGTGTTTTGAAGGCAGGAAAGGAGGAGCTTCACTGTAAATACTGGAACGCGTCCTACTACTAAGACATATAAACCATGGCATATGACTATGCACATGGAAACAGAGAAAGGTCCCTCAGGATATTCTGATAACTCTGTTCTTTACAGTATTCATTAATATTTCTGTTTCCTTGCCTTAACCTAAACTGTCTTTTTTGTAAAGCATGAGCAGGCCAGCAGGAAAAGCAACTGCTTGGTTAAGTATTTTAGACTTCCTTTTTGCGGGAGCAGCAAGGAGAGGGTTAGCACACGCCAAATCTCATTGCCAGATATATTATAAATCCACATTTGATAGTGGTCAAAGGCTGAAGTGTCGAGATTGCGCGTTTTACCACTGCATTTCTAAATTCACAGCCCAACCTCTCACTCTTGACTTAAAGGAACCATCGGACTCTAACACGTGGGTCTTACTGCTTGCTGAGGAGTAAAGTGTAGTTGATCTGCCTTATTTTATTTATTTATTTATTTATTTATTTGCTTTCTTCCCTTTCTCACTGCAGAGGGGGCTCATACCTCAGCCTCCCTCCCTCATCCAGTTCCTTCCCCTCCCCAGGCTCTAGGTGCTGGGCAACCACCCTCTCTCATCTCCGTGCCCATCCCAGGGCACTCGGTGGGAGCAGCCCTGGCTCCCTGTGTGGTGGCTCCGAGTTGTTCTTTGTGTGCTGGTGGCTGGAGAGGAAGGAGTTTTTGGAGAGGAAGAGGAAAAAGGAGGGAATGGAACCAGACAGACCAGGCTTTCTGCATCCTGAGGATACATCCTGAACTCTCACCAGCGAGAGCACCTCCCTGCCCGGCAGCTGCTGGGCTTCCTGCTAATGGGCATGTCAAAGAGTTGCTGTTTTCAGCCCCAGGCCTGAACCTGGTCCTGAGCAATCAGGATGCCCCGCAGTGCGTGGCTGTGCGAGCAAGGGGCCCGTGCGAGCAAGGGGCCGGCGCCTGTGGCCAAGGCCTGTGCTTGGGGACTGGCCTCTTCTGTCAGGTGGTGGCAGCAGAAATCCATGCAAGAGTCCTACAGCCAGGGAAGAACGGACGCAGGGAGTCAGCAGCTGGAGTTCACATCTGGATTCTGGTGTTGCCTTTCAGCTGGATTTGAGGCAGGCTTGTCGCTAAGCCCGGGCTGGCTTGTGTATGAGCTGAGTGCTCTCGTGGGTAGCCTTAAGCTGTGCAAACGTAAGGTGAAGGATGTAATTGAATGTGTTGTGTGCATGTGTGTATTTATGCATACTTTGGTCAGAGTTGCCTAGTTTCTGTCTACACTCAGTTTTATTGGTGCAAATACCAGGTGTGTGGATTGGGGAGGCACTACAATGCTTATTAGCCTTTTTTATTAATAAACTTTTATTGCCTAACCTTAGAGCTGCTCTTGGGCCAGCTTGTTTTCGTCTCTGTGTGGAAAGGTGCTGCATCATTGTGTACACATTCATCCCCGGCGATAGCAGCCATCCATCTAGCGCACGGGGCAACGGCGGTCATTGTACCAGCGTGTCGGAGAAGTGTGCCTGAACATGCAGGCCATGCACAGTTTAAGGCTGCCCATACCATTTGAGCGTGGCATAAACTTCTGGTAATTTTAATGGGCTTTACCCATAAATATTCACTTTGACAAACTTCTGTGCAGGAAGAGATGTGCTGTTAGCTAGGCAATGTCCTTGTAAAATGTGGTGGGGGAAAAAGACAGGCAGGGGGTGAGTAGAGGTTTTAATCCCAAAGTTAACATGGAAGATAACAGGTCTCATCAATTAACCTTAATTTGGTGCTACTGCTGTGATACCAAACTCTTGAGCACCGTTCATCTCTGTTCATACAGTACAGTAACATCTCAGCAGCTCCCGCTGGCAAGGCAGTTTGGAGAATGTGGGAAGGACACTGAGAGGTATTTTGGGACCTGCCAGGTGTGGTGGTGGTTGTCTGAACCCTGTTCCTGTGCTTGCTGGGTTGCTTCCAGTGCTCTGATTGGGATTGTGTTGGGCTGCAGGGACCCTGCCCCATGGCACTTGGGGCCTCCAGGCCGTTCCGTCCCAGGTTCCCATGGCCAGCCTGGGTTGGGGTGGTGACTCGTAACCACTTGTGCCTCCACTGCCCTGCGGCTGCCCCCCAAGTGAAATATGCACCAGAAGTGAAATGCGCATAGAAATGTTACGTATATGTCATACCACATGTGGACTGATAAAGTCTTGTGGGCAGCATTACTCTCTCTCCATAGGTCCACAGGTTAAAAATAAATGAATAATAATGAAAAAGGAATGTTGGCCAACGCAGGCAGTACTGATATGAACAAAATTCCCACATAAGGCTTGCCTGTGTTCTGACCGTCTCTCCTGACTTATGTTAATGTACCCACAAGAGCCTCAAAACATGTAGAATTTCTTATTTGCAGGAAAAAGGTATTATATATCAGGCTCTCTGTCAATAATCCTCCCCCCAATAATCACCTCTGGGTGATTAATAGCAGAATTCAAAACTTCTTAAGTGCTGACAAGCAATAAAAGGATCAAGTATTTACAGAACTATGAAATTTCTCATCTATTATGTAGAAGGATATAATCTCCAGAAGATGTGTTTTCTGGTTTCTGTGCCCTTACCCCCTACAGGGAGGGTCCTTGCAGATTTCCTTAATGAGCTTACGTTTACAAATTTGCTTTTCTGCAGAGGTGGAATTGTCACTGTGTCCCCTGGGACTCATTACAGGGAATGCTTTCCCTATCTATACTGAGTGTTTATGATGTTTTATCATCAGTGCAGTTCATCCCAGGCTTACTTGGTGGGGACCGGGAGTTTTGGGTGATGAAAGAAGCTTCTTGGGCTTCAAGAAGAAAGTACAAGCAGAAAGAATCCTAAAATTTCACCTAAAATAAGTGTGTTTTTTTTCTCCTTTCTTTAAAGATGCAACGTGTGTAAGAAGCGTGGGTGCACGCAGGAGGGCAAGGGAGACCAGTAAAAACCAGAAAAGAGAAGTGCCTTGATTGCCTGTACTGTAAGCGTGGGTTTTTCCTCTTCCCGCGGCGGTTTCTCTGTAAAGCGTACTCTGGAGTAAAGTTTGTGTTTGATTGCCGATAGCCTCACGCTCTGCACGTAGCACTGTCATTAAGCCATCATCTAGCTGGCCGGGAGCCAGGGCTCAGCAGCGAAGGGGCAGGCGGTCTCTCTAAACTGAAACAGCTCTTATTGATACACTGATGCACTGCGCATGTTTACAGCTGCTAATTGGAGACTTAATCTGAATATCCTTGACGGAAACTAATTCACTGGCAATAGCCTTTTGCATTTCAGGTCCTAAAGCGATGGTAAGTCTGCTTGTCACAGCAAGTGAATCTCTTCTGAAAAGTGCATTGTCTCTATGCACGTACAGAGAACAAGTACTGAGTGGTGTTTCAGCCTAATACGTATTTTTAGCTCAGAGCATGATGTAAAATAGAAATCTTACCTGATTTTCTTGTTGTGGAGCGCAACACAGGAGTGGTGAATGGGACAAAAGTGTTAACCGACCCGCAGAAATATGTAGACCAACTAAATATATGAGGAAGGAGATTGATGCTTTTAATGATTGGAAGTACAGTTGTATACTGGAAATACAGTTATAATCTTATGTTTTTTTTTTATTATTATTCTGCTCTGAGGGGTGGTCTGAGAGCGAAGAGATGTTGTTTTACTTTGCTTTTAAAAATACAGTCTGGACGATGTACAGAGGAAGATGAATATTCTGTGTCTCTTTTGTTCAGGGAACCACAGATGAGATATCCCTCTTTTGCTCCTTGGAAGCTTGGACAACTTTTCCCCCTCTTGGCTCATTTTGCAGCTTCCCAAATAACTGCATTTCTTTAGGCTCACAGGAAGTATGCAGCAACAGGGTTAGTTTAGCAAAACTCTCTACTCTCTCCACAATGCAGTAATTTTAGTTCACAGACTTCTCGACAGTCAAAGACAACCACAGCTAACGTGAGGCATGGCCGTTTCATATGTTCCTCCTTCACAGAGTCACTGTGCTGGCAGACGGCTTGAACTTGAAGGGCATCCAGATTTATGTTTAAGTGGATGATCTGCTAAGAAAAGAAATAAGAACTTCAGAAGACAGAGCTGTCCTTCATATTAATAGTACTCTTCAGGCCGTGAAGAACTAAATTTTATTGTCAATCATTAGAAAAGCTTCCTAAGCCCCATCACAGATTCATTTAATGGGGAGCTTATTTTTAAGGCAACATCAATTTATGATGTAGATTCCTAGACAGATTCCAGAAGATTTGAAAGCTTATTAGGGTCTCCTTGAGCTACTACAAGATAACATGTCAGTCATCAACAGCTGTGTGGCATGATGATAATGTGTGACCAGAGCTCTCCTGGGTAGTTCTTTGTTTCTACCCTTAGTTCTGGTGCTTAGTGAAGATAATAAGCAGGAACAGCCTTCCATCTTAGGAAAATTATAATACCAGATGACAACCTTTTGGTTGGTAAGCAAAGAAACTCGTTATCTTTGTACACCTGGAAACAGTAGTAAAGCCCCAAATGAAACAAAAAGGGAGAGATGTGATGTATTTATTTCCAGTTCTTGGGTGATCTGAGTCTGACAATCAAGGTCACGTAATTCAAGAGAGAAGCAAGTATCAGATCACCTGGCTTAAAATGCCATCTCTGGAAACAGGGTTCTTGTAAAGTTGTTCTTGCCCAAGATAGTATTTAAAAAAAAAATGTTAAAAAAGGGAAAAAATGGAGGGGAGACAAAAACATCATTGTGGTGGAATGAGAAATTCTGAAAATGGATGTGTTCTTATGTTGCTGGGTCAGTTTCCATGGAAATGTCTTTTTGTTTTGTCTCAGAATTTCAGAAAGGTTGATATATAGGAGCATGGAGTCAAAGTAGCTGTGATCATGTTAATTTGACCATCCACATTTCTGTAGATGGGCCATCTACCAGCAAAGCATCCTATCTGTCTGTCTATCTATCCTGGTCTTGTTTCTCAGTCCTCAGCCAGCCCTTGAGTAGACACTTGACACCAGCAACTAAGGTACCTTCATCTTGTAAGACTGCTTGCATGAACTGCTGGCTTGCTCAGGACGTCTTCAACAAACTGTGCTTGTAGATGAATTTAAGGAGTCTGATGTGCCTTCTTTCATGAAAGAAGGCAACTGCCCTTACTGTTAGCCTTTTTCCTTTTTTTTTTTCTTCCGTTTTTATAGTTCTTCAGTAATGCTTGGATTTAGAGCTTGGTGAGAAGATGGACATTGTTGTGGCTTGCATTGTCAAATTCCACCTTTTCCCCAATGTTTCTTGGTTTCTAAAAATAGGTTCCTTGCTCAGACGAAGCCAATTAAATAGACTATGTTAACTTTAGCTCTGTAGACCCAGCAGCTGTTTGATGGGTAAGTGAATGAGATACTACTTGCCAGGCAGCACTGCCACTCTATCCAGTTTTAGGTTCTGACTAGAGAGAGCAGGGTTAATCCTTCCCCAAGTGGAGTTGGCAATTCTTCCAACAGACACAAAGCTAATGTCTCTGATTTTAGTGTTTTAACATAATCTTCTCCCTCTGTTCCTTCCCATCTCCACAGATTATTAAATTAGTCCAGTTTTCCTAGTTTATGCTTCAGTATAGTATCTGAGTGTTTTAACTTTCATAAATTCAAATAAACTAATACTTAATAATAGTCATGAATATTTTATATCTAATCATTATAAGTTACATGGTAGAAAACACTTGGGCACAATTGGGTGCAACAAGAAAGTACTTAAGAAACACCCCGTTGTGCCTGTGTGTCAGACAAGTCTCAGCTGAGAATCTCTTGTCTTTGATCACGAACTGTCAGACTCCTCATGTTCTTTTAATGTGGAGCATGCTGTGTGCCTCTCGTTTTCTCTTTCTGCCTGTGCAGAATATGTGAATCTACAAACTAAAACCTAGTTGAGTACAACGTGCACTTGGGCTTATGCTGATGAAGTGAATCCTGTAGTCCTCACTTCCCCAGACCAAACGGGTTATGTGGCTGTTTGTTTGTTTGTTTGTTTTAAAATTGTTAGTTCAAGGTCGAAAGCCACATACTCGGCAGAAATTTGGGAAGCTTGGAAGTGTGCGACCACATAAAAACATATTTGAAAGCTGAAGTGACTCTAGCACCATTAATTCTTATTAATGCTTTGGCTTTCCAGATGACTACTTTAGTGATGCTGTATATCTGTATTGCTTTGTTGTCTATATAACACCTTCATTGATGGAATTTGCAAGTGGTTTCTGAAATTAACTATTTGATATACAGTTATATGCAGAGATTTCATCCACTCTAAAGATCAAAAGTACCAGCTATTCAACAGCATACAGAAGCAGGAAATGAAAAGATATATTGTGACTTTTCCCTCTGCAAAGGAGGTTTCTGTGGACAGGTTTAAATTGTGTAGAATTTCTTGCTTTTGAGAGGAAAATGCAGGATCAGTGCAAGATTATCACCTCTACAGTCTGAACTAGCAGTACCTGGAGGCTTTGGCTGAGTACTAGGGGGAAGGAGAACATTCCTGTCTAATCCACTGGCATCACCACTTCTTGTCCAGAAGAGTTAATTTCCACTTAGCAGCATCTTCTAGCTAAGGTATTCTCTGCACTCTTTGTTCCAAGTATCAGTTCATTCTGCTTATCTTACGAAACAGAGCAATATGATGCTTCACAGCATGGTCCTGGCTATCAGCTAAGAGAAATCTGATTTTCTGCTTACAGAAAACATTGAAAGACACACCAAAAAGTTATGGAACCATTGTTTTTTATTTTTATTTATCACTCTCTGAACTTTGCTGGTCTTTTGCATTATGACTTGCAAATTGCTCACGCTTACTTGAGTGTAATACTTAAAACTAAATGCTGAATATTTTTGCTGGTTTCTATGCAACATGGAGCTTATTGGTGATCCCTCTCTCTATACTAATGCTCATAATTACTACTTGTTTAGCTGGTCCTTGATTTGCACCCTCTTGGAAAACCTAACATCTCTGATAATGATGGTTCAGACGATTACTTTTTATTTTCCAAGTTGGTAGGCTTTAATTTAAGCCTGAAAACCAATTAAATGGTCGTCTAGTTGACCATCTATTATGTGCACATGTGTCACTGCACATGCATGCGTTCGCATATTGCAGGTTTTAACTGTTTGGCAGTTGTGTATTTTCCACATCTAGAAAGAGCAGGCTAGTAAAGACAAACTTGTTAAAAAATATATTATCAATATTATGAAGCATTACTGAAACTTGCATTGAGTCCTGGCAGTAGAAAGTTAAGCCAGCTAGCATTCATTGAAATGGATTGTATTGGTTGAAAAAGAAAAATAAGAGTTAGGTACTTTCCTGCTCCTTTCTGCTGGGTGTGGTTAGTTTAGGATTGGAGTTGGTTGGTGAGGAGAGAGGACGCCCAAAACGGGTGCTTTTTCTGCACAGCTGAAAATGTAGAGGAAATGGGTTTTATTGAGGCTCTGATCATTTGTTAGAAGGGTGTTTTGATTCATGTGATCCAGACTCCATCTTTTATAGTTAGCCTATACACCAAACTGACAAATACTTGTGTTCACCAATTACCTAAATTAAGTCTGGGTCACGCATCTCATCTCCTGTTTCTTGTTTGCTTTGAATGAATCCGAAAGTAGTGCTAACAGCTGGAATCCCTGCTGGGGCCAGCTTGATGTGCTCTGGAGCTGCTCCAGCCAGTGCTCTGATAAAGCTTGATATCGTTTCAACAGGCTCTAGGAGGACTAGAATGATTTCCCTTCATTGTTTAAGGTTTCATTCAAATTTTCTACAGGAAAAAGGGTATTTCACTTGTTCTTTTCTCCCTTTGCTGCTGCTTTGCTAGAAAACTTTTTTTCTTTCTTTTAACATAAACTAGAGTACAGCCAGTGCTTATGGAATTCTGTGGGAATTGTTCTACTCACACATCCCCAGGGACTATGCGTGTTGCAGTTGCAAAAGGTGCACAGTATAAATAAATAAATAATGCAGCAATGTCTCCGAGTCAAAGCATGTGTTCTTCTAACAGAACATGTTATATCGTGGGAGCAGGGGAAAACTCTGGCCTTGTGCCCAGATTTCTATGGGAAGTAAAGCACCTAAATCCCTTTTAGGATCTGGTCTGAAGTCTATTATTCTTTGGTAGATTTTTTTATTATTATTAATGATGCAATCAGGTTGTTATTTGGGCAGTTCAGTGTTCTTGCAGTGGTATCTGCCCTCTGATTTTGTGTTAATACCTTTGATTTTGTTGTTGTTATTTTCAATGTGTGTCAGCCTATGCTGGAGCGTGCTCCCACCATGCATCTTATGTGATCTGTAGAGCTCTCCAGCATAAAGGGACCAAGTTTAGCCAGGAGTTACTGTGTTCATTAATTGCTGAGCCTGATCCAGCCTGTTTTAACTGTGATGGGTGAAGGGAGCTGCTGCAGGAGCTGCTGAGCTCGCAGATGGGACTGGGGGAGCCCCTCAGACAGCGATGAGCTCTAGGAGATGTGCAAACGGGGCTGTCCTGCTGGGATATGTTTCCATTGGACCTGGTTTCTGCTAGCTTTCTCCCCCAGCAAACTTGTTCCCGGTATTGGCTTTAGCCTGGATCTTCCTGTTGTTCTCGGGCTGGCAATGAAATATCGTTGAATTTGACGCTACCAGCCAATTCTAACAGCAGAGCCACAATAGAGCAGATGGGACCTAAAGCAAGGCATCTAGCCAAGTGCCAAACGTGGTCAAAGAGGGCTTATTACTGAGAATTAAAGGTGCTTGCTGCTGTTCAGCATAATCCCCTGCTGCTGCAGGGCATCAGCCCCGAAGCAGCCGTGGCCCGAGGTGTCCAGGCTGAAGCGTGTGTTTTGGTGACCTGCTGCAGCCTGCGGGTATCCTGTGCCAATGGCTATGGAGAAGGCGGGCAGCAACAGTGGAAGCCAATTTGTACATGACTTAGAATGCAGAGCAGGGTTTTTGTAGCTGTATGTGAATGCCTGTCCTAGCTGGCCTACTCCTGTGAATCCAGGCCCTTGTCCATGACAGCAGAGAGTCCAAGGGATCTATTATCCTGACTGATAATAAATTTTTGTCCTAGTGTTTGTCAACACAGCAAAAGAAATTCATGATTACAGTGACATGGACTATAACTGATCGCATGTCTCGCAGCATAAAATGGTGTGGGTTTAGCTTGCACTAGGAAGTGGAAAGCAAGACCCCTAAGGTCCCTTAGTAATGAATTTAAATTTCTGAATTAGTAAAGCAACATCATCAGTGTTATTAGCTGTGCTTGACAGATTATTAGAGGAAAGTCAACCAACCACTACACAATCACACCTTCATTTTGAGACAGGCATATAGAGTTTTCTGTATCCAAGTTAGGATGTTTATGGTCTAGATGGATGGAAAGCTCAATGGGTAAAAATTGTTTGGATGGTTGGACCCAGGCAGCAGTGATTAATAGGTCATGCTCTGCCAGAAAGCAGGCTGGTAACAAACAGTTACCGCAGGGAACCCGACTTGTTTAACATCTCTGTCTGCGACCTGGAGCAGGGCACAGAATGTACTCTCAAGTGTGCAAATGTCACCAAACTGGAGCAATCTATTGATTATATTTGAGAGAAGAGCTACCATACAGAAGGGGGGGACAGGCCAACAAGTACCTTATGAAATTCAACAAGGACAAATGTAAAGTTCTGTACCTAGAAAGGAAGAGCCCACAGGCAGTAGGTTGAAGGGAGAGGTTTTTCCCCTCAGCTCAACCCTGGTGAGACCATATCTGGGTATGGTCTGGGACTCCAGTATGAGTTGTCCAACGATCATCGTCTTCACAGGCAATAAAAGGAGATGTAGGAGCAATGGGCCAAGACTTCTGTTATCACAGTTTCAGAGAACTAAACTCTATGGAAGGTGTCAGATCCTACTACCAAGCAGTACCACTAGTGAAGGAGTGATCATGAGACAAAGATGTGGCACCCCACCAAGAGACTCATCTGCTCTTCCACCCCTCCTGCTTGGGGTTCTGATGGTATAAACACAAATTTAGTGTGTTTTTGCTTAAAAAAAAAAATCAAAAATCTTCCAAGACCTGTTGTCTTCAGTTCAGTCTTGTGGTTTGGAGTCATTCATATTAGGGTTATCTCATCATTCAAGGTGAAATTTAAACGCACTGTGAATGACTGTATCAGCACGTCTACAGATGTTCAAAGAGAGAAGTGCACTTCTGAAAGCTGTTTGGTTAGTTCTGTGGCTGAGTCCGTGAAAGTAAACATGCACTGCCCTGTGCAAACATAGCACAAAAGAGCTACAGATTTCTTCAGACTTTGCTCTATGGACTTTTACCCACTTCTCCTGGGGAACCTCAATTTTTGTTGGACCACAGAGATATATATGATAGCACCATCATTCTCCATATCTTCTAGTCTGTAAAGCTTGACTTACTGGGATTGCCATCTGCTTTCATTATGACACATCAGTTTTGCAATGACTGCTCAGCTTTAGAAACTCAAGCAAACTTTAGCTGAAACTGCCTCAAATAATGAGATGACAGTCAAGTAGCTTGTAACAAATGATAAATTTGCACTGTATTTATGAATATTTTTCATGTATTTCCTCCTTATTCCCCCACTCTGGTGTATATGTTGTGAAACGTGAAGGATATTTATTTCCTATTTGGAATTTCTGATTGACCTAGAGAAGGAAGTGTGTATGGAAATTCCTGTTGGTGGTATCTCACTGCTTTGGGATTAATGATCTTAAAGAGGTTGAGCTAGATCGTGGTTGGAGAATTCTTAGAAAAGAAAAAGTGAAGGTGAGCATCTTGGAGAATGCATTTTCCAGAATCTCTATGTTTCTTTCAGGCTATGGTCGCTTGTTATCCTGGAAATGGAACTGGGTACGTTCGTCACGTGGACAATCCGAATGGTGACGGGCGCTGCATCACCTGTATTTATTACCTGAATAAGAACTGGGACTCCAAGGTGAGTCATGAGGCCAAGGCAGAATATAAAGGAACAAACAACTTAAGCAGAGTTTTGGAGCTGTCAGTTGCTTCTGTGAACTTAGGTGAACTTCTGAACAGCTGGTCCCTTCTTCATCACTTAACTTTTGTTTCCTTGCTGTTTATAGCAACCCTTTGGAAGTAAGAATCTGAACTGTTCCTTTATCTTTCTGTCTCCTATCCCACACACATACTGTTTTGTTGTTATAGGATAAAGTTTCTCAGCACGAGGCTGCTGGCACTTATGTTTTGTTTAGAGAAAGGGTAATGAAGCACTGGAAAGAAAAATATTTCCAATAAGGATTAAGTGGATTCTGGGTGCAGAATACATGGCAACTCTGATTTGGGACCTTATCATTCTTGAAACTGGTCCTTCGGGCTGACCTGTGGCAGTTTTGTCTGTGGTTTTCTTCCTCCTTATGGTGTGTGAGGAGCCCAGGAAAGATCTGTTCATTTTTTCACTAGAGATGATTTTTTTTATTAGGACAATTAGAATTGGGGAGCTGATCCTGTCACTTTTTTTGAGGAGTGTTTTTGGCGACACTTTTTTTTTATTGTGAAATATTGGTTTCTAAGACTGTATTGAACCAGCTTTCAATTGACACCAAAAGTACTGAAGGACACATCTTAATGAACTTAATAGCATGAAAACAGCCTTTTCTCAGCAGGCTTGTCAGCTGCTTCCTGATAATCTACAGGTTGGAGTTGGGAAGAGTTTTTACAGAGGCTATCCAGGCCTTTCACGAGGTTTAGAGACCTTTCCCTGTCTTTTCCTCAAATCCTTGGCCTCTTTTCATGAGAAGGGTTCTCTGCGTGCTTCAAGAGAGGAATGAGCAGGTGGCTTATTTTGGGTTCTCCATCTCTGACTCTAGCACTGGATCACCAGGAACAGTGCTCTTGTTTGTCTTATTTCTTTTCTTATTACTGGGTGCTAAAATCAGCCTTGAATTTACCATATCTTTAAATTAAAAGCAAAATGCTTGTACAAATTTGTAAAATCGCAAAATGTCTCTTTTGACTTCTGCTGTCATAGTACTTTCCAAAACATTCACAGGATTTAGTTGCATATTGCCCAGTGTTACTGTCTCTCTAACCTGTCTTGACCATCTTAGGTTGATTTTTCCATAGACAAACAGAAGTATTATGAACACAAAGAAATGAACTCTGATTTGGAAACTACTGAAAATTGCAGTGTTGGAACCATGTTTCTTCACTGAAAGTATGATGGGGAAATGCCTTGTTCTAATAAAATAGAGGAAGAGACATAAAAATGAGAGAGAAAATGAAATATACAATTTATTTTGTGCCCTGAGCCTTACTCAGATGGTGAGGAATTACCCAAATGGGTTCTGAAAGGCTAACTGGAAACCAGGATGCTGTTGGAGAGTATGACACAAGTATGATGCGGGAGGAGACACAATAGAACCATGCAGGCATGTCAAAATAACCCTGTTGCTTTAAATCCAAGCTATTACTTTCTGAAATTTGCATGTGGTGTGGAGATGCCAAGTCAGATTAGTGCTGGGTTGGCAGTTTCTGTGCAGCACAAGTCTCCAAAGAGCCTGCTGACAGCAACAAGGAGGAGGCATGGGTCACATGTATATTTGAAGTTTCTCCAGGATGTGTGGATGACCACAGTTCCCCTTCCCACACCCAAAAGTGATGGCAAACACAGGGAGAGAAGTTATGTGGTGGAGAAATCAGGCTATGTCATAAGAAGAGGGGAAAAAAGAATGGGAGATTAAATTTGATCATAAACTTATTAAACTACAACAATAGAATGGACTTCACTGTTCTTTCCAATATTTAAAAGATAACTTCTGCAAGATCAGATACAGGTTCTTGCATGTGTTGGGAAGAGTTTGATCTAAAAACAGTCAGATGCAGCATCCCTACCTCTCTTGTGATATTGCCTAGTCTAGAGGAGTGTGATGGGGAGCTGAGAAGTTGCCCAGTATTTATGACTGGGACAGAGTTTTTTTCATCTTGGATTATCTGCTTTAGCCAGATGTTCGTGTTCAAACATGACAAATGGGGAAAATGAAGGTGGCCAAGAGATTCAGTATACAGTTCTCTGACACTGTCTTGTAGCTTCCTTGGTTGTCACTATCCATGTTTGCTTGGTACTGGATAAGGAAAAGGAAGTCATTATTCAAATGAATATATGGGTGTTTATATGTGGACAATTTAATCTTTCCTTGTCTTTCAGCTACATGGTGGAATTCTTCGGATTTTCCCAGAAGGCAAGTCCTACGTAGCAGACGTTGAGCCAATTTTTGACAGATTACTGTTTTTTTGGTCAGACCGAAGGAACCCACACGAAGTCCAGCCTTCTTATGCAACTAGGTAAGTGGCATATTTGCTAGTGATACTCAGCCAGGGAAAGGCAGTGTGTTCTACTATTATCACATTATTAAATAACCACATATAGCGATTAATTAAATACTTATATATATGTAGACAAAAAAGAAAAGGTATTGTGAATGGATTTTTTACAATATCTTTTCAGTCACTGGAAATTCCCTCATCAAATGAGGAAGAATAAGTTTAAACAGTAAGATTTCTTATGTGGCAAAAAACAAATGCCCCTTTGCTAGTGACAGGAGAAACTTACTAGACTAGGCAGGGCTATTTAGCTGGAAAACGCTGTGTTACACCTTCACCCTGTTTCATCAGAGGGATTTTTGGGGCAACCATCTATCAGCAGCCTATGGAAAGCTGGTGTAACCTAGAGCAGCTCCCAAGCCGCGCAAGGACATCCTTGAACAGAATAAAGCTCCAGTGGCTGTAAGCTACTTTTGACCTCTGTCACCAGGGGCTATGCACTCTGCTGTGCCTCCAAGCAGAAATTCTCACCTATGTTTCTACTGTACTTAAAATACATATTTAAAACAGTATCTGCATTTGCCTGTAGAGAGGTGCCATTTGCATCCTAATTTTTTTTGTCCACTAAACCAAATAGGTCTATATTTGCCTTCTCCATGAGAATAAAACTCCAGTGCTCTATTTGAATAGCAAAAGTTGAAAATAATGCATCATTTCCATCTTTTACAGATACGCCATGACTGTGTGGTATTTTGATGCTGAAGAAAGAGCTGAAGCCAAAAAAAAGTTCAGGAACTTGACTGGTACGACACTTCTATAAATGTACACAGAGTATAAGTGAATGCATTTTGATATTTCCAAAGCCAGAGGAAGAATGGGAGTAAATCTGTAGTTAGGTGGTAAAGACATTGATTTTGTTTAGAACTTATTTCTCTCTAATGACTCAAGTTATTTTATACAAAGTGGAAAAATTTTGTCAAAAGAAAATGCAGGCCTGACCTCAGGCTGGCAGTCTCTGTCCCCGAGTGCAGTTCGTGTGCTGCAGCAGCTGCAGAGAACTCTGCTACCTCTCCAAGCTCTTTTGTTATTTCGGAGGCATATTTGTCTCTTCCAAACTGTGCTTAGCACATAGTCATAAGGCTTACATAAACAATTTCATAATTACATTCTTCAAATGTTCTGGCCATGTAGGGCCTGTCTTTTACATTAATTGAAGGCAGTCATGGTCCATACTAATGCAAAAGGGATTTGTCTTTTATTTATAAGTAATTTCTAAGTGGATATATTCATAATGGCTTTGGAATGTGTAGATCATGAGTTAGAAAGAAACTAAGTTTAAAAATATATATATAAATCATCTTTTGGCAGGCAGTTGCTAGAGCGGCTGTGACTTTGGTGCCCTTCAAGAGCTACCTGCTTGCAGCTAGGTTCCGTAGGCAGGCTGGGGTCAGCCCAGAGACACTTCTGCAGAAGTCCGGGAGTAGCTGATCCCCGCTGATCTAATTCCAGCTGAACCTTCTGGTGCTGTAGAAGTGACATACTAGTAATGGGCTGAGTAATGGGATGTGCTCTAGAGCCCTACCTGTGGCTGTGCAGTGTCACAGATTTGCAGTTTGGATACTTGGTCTGGAGGGACTGCCTCAGGCAATTCCTTATAATCCCATGTAGACAGCATTCCTCTTTCTTAAATATGTATGTTGCACAGCTGGAGATAGGCAAAGTTAAGATTAGTCCAATATTTTTTCAGAAAGGAACTTCGTAATTTCTGTGCCTGCTAGGTGGAAGAACAAATTAGCTTTGCCCTTGAAGGGGATCATGAGTAAGGAGCTAGAAGTGGGGAGGAGGAGGAAATTATCACAGACCTGGAATCTGTGAGAGTTTATCATGTTACTTAGATGTTGCATAAATTGCATCTTTCCCCTGCGGAAACTGAAGATGAAAACTGTGGTTATGTCTGTCTTGTTAACAAGTTGTGAACTCTTGTAGAATTTCAGTTTGTGTAGTGAATTAAATCATGAGTTTTGAAGTGCTATCTATGGAAAACAAAACATTGTTTTTAGTCTGTTTCTAAGTTTTCAGGTAAACACTAAACACTATCAAATCAGGATTTCATAATATTCTGGCTTACCTGTTTGTTTTCTCCTTCCCCCTCCCCGGCCCCATCTTTTCCATATAGATGCACGCAAGAGAGAAGCAGCTCTTAATGAAGACTAATCAACTGTTTCTGAACTCTTTATGCACAATAAGATCCCAAAGATGACTTCCATTTCCAGTGAACCATGGCACATTCTTGTCAAGCACAAGAGTACACTGGTTGTATGTGTCTAGCATGTGCATCTTTCTTTGATGGTACTTAAGGCAGCCTCCTGTCATGTCTGCATATGGCAGAAGGACCCTTGTTTTCTCTTTGCCTTTTGCTGGAAAAAATACACAGGTTTTTAATTTAAAAAAAAAAAAGAAAGAAAAAAAAAAGAGTGTCTCTAAGCCTCGTGGTAGTGGCTCAGCCAACTGGCTTTTTAATCACTCTAGTCTAGTAACCAAGATAACAATCATTGGAACTAGTTGGGAAAAATGAGTCTTATTTGCACTTTATGGCGGGGGTGGAATCTAGTTCAGTGGGAAGGAACTTTACAAATTTAAAATTTGTGGCAGACTGCTGGTGGGCAAGGAGAGATATTGGAAAAACTGGGTTTTTGTAGAGAGTATTCTTCTGTTATGCCCCCACGGATCCAGTGACAGACTGTTCATCACTTTGCTGTGCATAACATTGGCAGACAGTTGTGTCTAGATAGTCATCATGTCCAATGGATTTTGTTCACTCTTCGAGTCAAGGCATAGCTCTGCAGGTGCACTGCTCTTTCAGTTCCAAGACAGAGGGGGAAGTAGTTATGCATCTGTTCAGTTTTGTAAAAACATTTCCTTTCTGTTGCGAGCTAGATAGATTGATTGTATGTTTTCTATTTTCAGTTTGTTTGGTAAAGCAACTGGTTTCTCCCAAAAGTTTGGTAAACTTGGAAGAATGATGGCACACAATGCATTGGTCCTGAAGGTTGATAGTTTGTGGAATTAAATGATATTTTAGTAGTTTCTCTATATCTACTCTATTTTGTATAACAAATGTGAACCTGAGAGGAATAAATACCTCTGGCAGCCTGACAAATGAATGCTAAACAATGATTGACTTAGACTTGATTTCTGTGCTGCTTGTCCTAAGTTTACATTCTGTAACTATTTGCATGTGTGTAATTTGGATGAAACAGTGATTCTGTTTCGATTGGTCTGTTACACAAGGTAACTACTTCTGTTGTATTTGAGCAATAAGATAGACCAAGGATTAGGGTTACTCACATGACAATTCTTTTTGTGACACAACTGAGAGTTATTCAAATATATATTTTTCTTTTTTTTTCTTTAACTTATTAGATGTGTTGAGCAGCCTGTGAGTTATCTCCAATCTGCCCAAGCTTCTCCAGCCAGCACTTACTACGCAGTTCAGAATAGCTCTTAATGAAGCTGAGAGCTAGCAGTGGATGTGTTCATCACTCACACTAATTATTCTCAATCTCATCCTCTCGGCACATGCCAGGGTGTTTGGGTGACAACCTCATGTTGTCAGTGTATGCCAGACCCCACCACCCATTTCAGATATACCCTCTCTAGTGACCTATATCATTTTCTGTCTCACCTGCCCACACTGGCCAAGTTGTATGATCTGCTGGAGCTGCTCATCCCTGAAGCAGTTCATGACACACTGTGGGGTTGTCATGCTAGTAATGGACCTGAGAGCAACTTCTGTTGCATTTGAGCCAGGGCAATGAAAAGGTAAAGTGCAATGGCAAACTGTTAAACTTCAGCAGCAGATGGGTGACAGCTATGTAAGACAGAAAAGAAATAACTTCCCTGACATAAAATGTGGTAATAGAGGAGGATTTAAGCTTGTCCTCCAGAGTAAGAGGGGCATCCTTTAGGCATTTTTTTGAATGTGAATGTAAATACACCAGTACTCTGACTTCTCCCAGAGATCCAGCAATGGTCATTTGGATAAGACTTTAGCCTGACCACTCTGCACCTTAAGAGAGGAAAATGATGGAATGTGTAACAGATTTATTGTTATGACTCAAGACTGGAAGACCAATAATCTGGTAATTGTCCTTTCATGTTGGAAAGAAATATCATTATTCTACTATGGGTATAGCTAAATAGCTCAAGCATAAACTTGAAGGAAATGTAACAATAACTTGAAATTCTCATCCTTCAATGTTTGTGTGGAAGGAGAAAGTTATTTACTCAAGAGCAAGCAGTAACCCAGGAAAGGTGGTAGCTGTTGAATTGTCTATGAACAGCAGTTGCAGCCTTGTTATTTAAAAGGGGAAGAAAGAATCCCAACCTGTTTTATTGCTATGCAAAGTTGGTAATGACATGTATGTTTTAAAAACTCCTACAGGGTTTTAAAAGGGTCAAAGACAGTTAAAGCAACCCAAATTTTGCTTTGTCTTTGGAAACTGTAAACCTAACGGTGCACTAGAAAGATAGGTTAGTATAAGTTGTACTGAGGCCTCAAACAATGGACAAATGATGGAGCAGGAGGGGAAAGAGCTTATATAAAGTTTGGAAAAGAAAGGTACTTTGGTTACCACTTGCTGCCATCTAGCATTAGAAATGGTCAGCCACACATTTGGTGGATGGAGTGTGGAACAGTATAGATTTTCTGTAAATAAATTAGATATATATATATATTCATTTTAGCCTATATTTTCCTGATCTAGATAGAGAACTGAGAGCTTTTTTTTTGTCTTTGCTAATCAAGCATCTGAGGCTGAGGGCACAGGCTTTTGAAACTAGTTCCTTTACCTCCATTCCAGACATTTATCCATTTCTAGATCACTTTGGAGATACTGTAGGTTGATTTATTTAATTTTTTCCCTCTTTTTGAGGGGAGGAAAATATTTGGACATGTAGAAATCCACAACTTACTACTTAGACATTTTTTTACATAGATTTTACTTACTCATCTTTGAAAAGTTGGGAACCACTCTGAATAACTAAAATTATCTTGAGTGCGTGGACAGCAGCGTGCTGCTGGTCAGGGGACAGTTCAAGGAGCTCCCCTACAGCTTTGGGTTTTGTGTCTTCATAGTGAGTATTTGAAACATCTATGGCTAAACAGCGTTTGTCACTGAGTTGTGCAAGACTTTTAAATGTGCCTTCATTTCATATCTGTGAAGCTGTTATATGCCAAATGTGCATGTCATGCAGGTTTTCATGGCTCCTTGTGAAACAGGTTGCCTTTCCAAATGCAGATGCATGGCAAACTAGGGAGATATGTAGAGCCACCAAGCTGCAATTTCCAATATGCTGCATTTGTTGCAGGGGGAGGAAAAGAAAGGCAGTACTGAAAATCAGGGCACTATTTCTATTCCTAAACCTGTAACCACAGATTTGCTGGCCTTTTGAGCAAAGTAGCTTCTAATAAATCTTATTTTCTAGAGCTTACTTCTGGTTCTGTGAGGAATGGTCTCTGCAAAGTAGCATGTGAGATGACTGTCATCATCTGATCTATTTTCTTTTCCTTATATCTCTAAACTGTTTTAGTCCATTCATTCCTGTTGAGTTATTAAAATGTTGGAAAACATTTTTTGTTGTTGCAAAATAGCTGGCTCTAACACCACTTGCATTTAGAAGAAAATGTACCTATTTGCAGGCAAATAACTAGTTTTATTTTGACTGTGATGTACTCCCAGCAGATATCTGAGAGCAAGTTATGACGACAGCTTCTCTTGTCAGGTTGTATGCTGGTCAACAATGCTGGCACTTTGCTTTGGCTACTTATGGAAAAATGTAATAGTGTTTTACCATCACATTGGTGTTGTTGTTACTTAATAAAAAAAGAAAAAAAAAAGAAAGGAAAAAAAAAAGTGTCACAGGAGTCAATAGACACTGGGTCATGCTGAGCGCCACGCTGTGCTCGTGTTTCTGCCCTGCGTCCCCCCGTGGCTGCGCTTGCCCGAGGAACGCGCGGCCCCTCCGGGGACATTCGTGCATTCCCATCAGCTTGGCACTTTTCCTTGGTCACTTCCTGCTGTTTTGACGTTATTCACCTTGCTCGCTCCCTTCTTCTTCAAATGCCTATTTGTTTTCACGCTCCTGTGGGGCCAGATAACATTCTCAGCCTGTGATTGTCATCTGATAAGTTTTATTTTTAACAAAGTTCATATCCTCCCTGGCTAGCTTGCCACAGCCAGTCCCACAGTCTTCCCCAGTAGCAGGGGGACAGCTTCTCCCCTTTTCCAGGGCCCTGGGAGCTGAATGAAAGCCAAGACGTTATCCCTCCTCAGTTAAAGCCCTGTGAGCTCTTTTCATTCTTCTGCAGTGCTGTGAATAGTGGGAATGGCCTTGCCTCCACCCCCTCTTTAAAACAGGCTTTCTATTGTGTAGCGCGTGGATTGCATGTGTTTATATATATTTTGTACATATATATATATTTATATAAAGCTTGGTTGAGGAAGGGAAATCTAGATAATGTCACTTTCTTTAAGCATTTACTTTACACGGAAGAATCTTCAGCACAGGGAGGAAAAGACCTATACATAGCAAGAGGGTCACTCTTCTGAATTTGTTCCCTATTGAGTGAGAGCCTGTGGAGACAGCTCTAAATGAAGCTGGCCATTGGCTTTCCAGCTGCCAAAAACTTAGCTGTCTTTCCTCTGAACTTTTACTAAACTTTCTCCAAAGAAATATGCTTATAGTAATTTGTTATCACACAGCTATTTAGGGGTCTCTTCCCTCCCCCACCTACCCCAAGGAATATGGCTAAATATACTTGCACTGAGAATTCCCAGGACTCCTGAGAATGCAGCTAATATTGGAGGTTGAGCTGAAAGTTAAAAAGCAGTGTGACAGTGGGAGAAAGATTAGGAAAAAGGATTCCCTTCCCCACGTAATTTCAGCTCTCTGTAATATTTCCATATGAGCGGCCTAGAGAAATTCCCATTCTCTTCCATGAAATGTAGTTGGAATTTTTTTTATTTGCCTTGTGGAAAGAGAGGATAGTTTCAGCTGTTTGTGTATTTGCTTTAAACAGTGCTGGGGACCTTGCACAAACCCTACATTAGGGCAAGCGCCGTATCCAAAGCCATTCTCACGTGCTGTCAGACCTAGGCAGTGCCAGCACACAGGTCTCCTCCGTGCTGGACACCACTGCAGAGGTAAATACCCCTGTGAGGGGCCAGAGTGAAGGCAATTCGTGGTCCCTGCTCAAGCCTGCATCCCGCAGCCTTTATTTTCAAGGGACTCCTCACTTGGAGCCAGCTGCCTTGTCTCACTTTTACCTCACTGAGGAGCTCCAGAGGTGGTTGCGCATGGAGGGCAAGGCCCTGCTGAGAGGATTAGTCCAAGCGAAAGGAGCTTTCGAGCATCCCTCGTGACTGCATGCAAGATATTCTCAAGTTCTGCAATTCCGCAAGGTTCTCAGCTTGCAACTGCTAAGATGCTTGTGCTGAAACACCGCCGGAGCAGTGGCATCGGACAGAGCACTACAGGGAAAAAAAGATTTCTGAAAGGTTGGGCCAATACATTTAAACAGGAGGTTTCTGTGTCTGAATATATCCTTTTCCCCCAATTATATCAGTTTGATTAATAAAAAAGAATACCATCTTCCCTTACAAGCCTTAACACTTATGTGCTCTAGTACCTCTTGTTACTGTTTAATAACCTCTAGAACTGGGGACTTCTAAAGCACTTCTTTGGTCTCTCAAGCTCCCAGCCCTGATCTATCATTGATCTTTTAAACATTGTAATGTTGTGTGCTGTACAGAAAAAGAATGAAAAAATCTCAACTGAGAAATCGCCATCCAAGGTATCCAGTCACTATCTCAGCTAGCAAATAAGTGCCCACAATAAGGAGGGACAGCACTGCTCCAGACTGGAGAGAAAAGCTGTTGGAAGACCCTTTGATTTATAATACTATGAGTGGTGCTGGAGCAAGCTGCTTTTGCTGTGCTTGAATGTGTGGATTTTAGAGGATATTGTAGCAGATAGGGCATTTGTGCAGCACCAGGGGCACAGCTTTGTCATGGCAGCCTGCACTGAGCCCTCCTGACTGTCTGTCCTTTGTTGCAACAAAAATAATAGGTTTTATTTCAATTTTCTTGCCCAGTCTTTGGCTGCTGATCAGTTGGGATGGTAATGGTGATACATGAAGCTTTCCTGGGGAGAAACGCTACCTTTGAAGCTAAGCCCCTATGGATGCTGAACCTTGCTCCTCGAGGAGCCCATGCAGCTCCCATTGGAGCGCCTGTGTCCGTCTGGCTCAGCCCGTCCCCGTGGAGGACGTGGCACTACTAAAGTCTATGGAAGGTGACGTTGCTGTCACCATTCCTGCTCCGACGGCCCTTTGGCTGCTAGGAGCGCGCAGGGCAGTGTCTAAGAGGGGATAGTTTCTGTGTGTGCCCTGTGTCTGTTTAACCCTGTGCATCGCTCATCTGTCAGCAAGGTTCACCAGCGGGGGAAGCCTTTTTGCTCAGTACGCAGCAAGGAAGCCAGGAGGGCTATCAATGCTTCCATATTTAGGAATAAGGAAGGGGAGGAAAAAAAAAAAAAAAAGAAGAGGATGGCATTCCATAATGGACAAAAAATTCAACATAGATCAGCCTGCTGAGCATGGTATTTCTAACAATATGCGATGCATCCAAGAGGGTCTGTTAAGGAAATTTACAGGATCTGTAAATTTCCTTATTACCAGTGGAAAATGTCTTCCTTCTATGTGATTGTGCTGCTTGAAGAAAAAGCTGTTTTTTTTTCTGAAAGCAGAGAAAAAAATTGTCTTTTATGTGGAAAAATCTTAAATATATATGTTGTATTTATAGAAAGAAAAAGAAAAAAACTAATCAAGGCTCAATTTCTTTCTTGAACTTGAATTGAAAACACTTCCAGAAAAGTGAGAAAAGAGGATTTAATAGGATTTTCTGGCAGGAAACTCGGTGCTTAAAGTAAGGAAAGAATTAGAGCTCCCTCGGTGGCTAGACCATATGCATGTGTAGAGTTGTTATACATAATGTTTATGGAGAGTGTACAAAGGGGATAAAGTGGAAGCACCGTTACTGTTTCTCTTACTGTGTTTAAAATAAACAGCACCGCGGCTGCTGCTGCATTTCATAGGCCCCTTGAGTGTTCAGCTGGGCAGGTGCAGACAGTGTCTATGGGCAGTGGGAGGGTGATCTGCCTCCCGCAAAGGGAGGACCGCCTGGACAGTCCAAATGACTTTCAGTGCTTAGATATTAGCTGCTTGGTCACTTCAGGACACAGGCAGTCAAGGCTCTGGAAGAACTGAAGATTAAATGTCTAAAGTAAGTATAAAACAAGAGGTTCTCAAGGAATTTGGATAGAGACACTTGGCTGAGGGAATCTGGGGATCACATTGAGTACCACCATCCGCCAGACTGCACGTTACACATAAAAAAACCTTTAAAAATAAAAAAAAAATAAAAAATTGTCATCACTCTTGTTCCCTCCTGCCTAGCTGCACTGTGCCCACACACACAACCTTCCTTGATAATAAAAGGTCATGGACTGAACAGACCTGATAGCTTCCTGCCTCACCATCTTGTTACACTGCAACAACAACAACAAAAAAATCAGATATTCCACCCACATAAGCAAAGGCTTCACTTTCATCAATGAACGATCTCCCAGCAAGGAAAAGGAAGGGAAGTTTGGATGAAAGGTCACCTCCCATACAACATTACAAAGGCCAAGAAGTTGGTTGGCCTCTCCAAAGGGATAGGGCAGTCTCTGCACAGGCAGAGTTTGCATCTGGCTGGGCTGGTTGGCAATATGAGCCCCAAAATCTTGCCAGAGCATGACATCATGGCATCATGGCATGCAATGATAAGGGATACTTTTTTTCTTCACCAAGCAGGGTGCTTTGTGCTAACTTGGGCACTTTTCTTCCCTTTATCATGGCTCACTAGATGCCCCGTGTTCATCACTGTGATGTTTAGTAGTGCTCTGAGCAAGGGAGAAAATGTCTATTGGTAAGCAGTACCAGAGGCTTCTCTTGTAATTAGAAAAGAAAAAAAAAAGACATTTGAATAGATATTTAATAGGTGAGGAAAGCGGCTTAACAGACTTAAGCTCAGCTGTCTTCAGAGAGTTTTCAAAGCTCACTGCAAACACTTCTGTTTCAAAGCTTATGCTGCTTTATCTATGAGCAGCTAAACATTGGCTAATTCTTTAATTACTTCCCAACAAGATGTTTTTCTACACAGTCCAGCTTGCAATGTCATAATTATGTCTTTTGTTTAAAAAGGAAGTGTCAATACAAAACGTTATTTTGATTTCTCTAACTTTAAATGTTTCATTTCCCCCTTTATTTAACCCACTCAGTCTGCTCTCACTCACAGCATCTCCCCTTTATTTGAGAAAAGCTGAATGCGTCTTTATTTTCCAACCTCAAGGTGTAATCCCAGTGCATGGGCACCATAGGACTTCTTAAGCTGAGCTGGTGCCATAAGCCTGCACTGGCCAGGGCTGGGATGTGACTCCCCCATTACGGAGCGGGGCTGAGGGCTTGTGTCACCATAACCAGCTGTTACACAGAGCCTCATGCTAATGCTCCTGTTTGTAAACTGCAGTTACTGACTGGTATTAGGCTACACAATGTTTGTATTTGTGGTGATGTAGTGTTTAACTGAGCTGGAATACCACATTTGAGTTTGGACAGCATCTTTCAAGAAAGATGTGGAAGAAAATGTTCCCCTGTTAGTCTGCTGGAAAAAAAATGAGTGGGATCAAAGACAGAAAATGTAACCTGTGAGGATATGGGGTTGTTTCTTCTAGAGATAGAAAGACTGGGGAGAGAAGCAAAGCAAGAAATAAAAGCATGATAAGAGTCTTGAAATAATGGCTGCTGCAAAAAGTAAGAAAATTATTTGTTCTCTATATCTGTGATGCATAACACAAAAAATAATTATGTTAAAATTGCAGCAAGGAAGTTGCAGGTTATCTACAAGAAAAAGCTAGCTAAGCTACTGAAGCTTCGGCGTGCGTGAAGAGGTTTTGGAGATGCCATTATCAGAGATTTTTAAGATGGGATTGGACAAACCTCTATCAAAAATGAAGGGAGTAGAACTCTTCTTTCCTACTTTACAAGGGTTTCACTTATTGCATTGTTTGATAACCAAATCTTTTGAATGTTTGCATAAGGTTGTTGATTCTCCTACTCTTCTTCCTGTCTAAAACTAAAGAATTAAAATTCTGAGCCTGATCCCTCGTTTGGATCTCTCCTCAAGGCAACACCAAGAAAAGTTTTAGACCGCACAGCTTGATTTCATGACCATCAGTACAGCCACACAGCTGGTTAGGCTCTCGTTTTCTAAAATATGTTTTGGGGGAGAAGCTGAGTTATAGGTCATCTTCAATCATTTATCACAAATGTAAATAATACTGTGAAAAAAAGGAGTGACGATAGCTCTTTTTGAAAATATTTAGCAGAAGAAGTTAACCATTGTGAACGTATGGGGTTTCAAAGGCAGGAACCTCTACTCCTCCAGCCCTAGTTCATGTCCTGATTAAAGAGAATATGCATCCATGTGGAAGTGATTTGCTATCTCTTTTGGACATTTTTCTCCCTTTGTAAAGTTGTGTTGATTCCCAATATATTGTAAGTATGTCTTCCTTTGAGTCATTATTTTCTTCAATGTATCTGAGCGAACATGAGTTAGCTAACATGATCATAAATTCTAGCAGTAAGAATATCAATACTTGTAGCTAGATGTGTTTATAATTCATGTTAAATCTCATGAGTAGGACTTACAAACTTTTCTTTCGCTTTTACAAACTGCAGTCCACCAAATGTTTTTATAAGGTTGGGCTCTGTAATTTTCTTGCTGCTATAAATGTATTAATATCATAAGCCAAAGGCTTCCCCGTTATTGTTAGTGCATTTCCTCTGCTTGGTCTCTGTGAACGTGCCTAGGGAGCACATTAAGTTCGTTGGCGTCTCGGCTTGCTTCCAGAGCCTGGCCAGAAGATGCAGACGGCATTTTGGAGGAAGTGGAGGCTTCCCCAGCCATCCCCACTGACACGCTTCTGCCCGAGCTGAGTCAGCACTTTACATGGACCCATGTTCCTGCTGGCCCATCTGCAGAAGTCCCAGCCACTGCTGACCACGAGTTATGGCAGAGGTCCAAAGTCTGCAACTTTGAGGACTCCTGAGCACCTTGCAGCCATGAGGCCCAGGGACGAGCAAGGAGGGACCCTGAAGGCCCCTTGCGTGAAAAACAAGCCCTGCAGATCTAACTCAAACTGCTGGAAAAGGCTGTAGCCTGGTCCTCCTGTGGGGATTGTGCAGGGTTTGTCTTTGGGGACTTGCAGCTTGGCTGCCACTGAGGGCCATACCTGAAGGCTTTAATTACACCTGCACTGTAGAACGTCCCCAGAGCAGCCGATGAGCTGACCAGCCCTGGCTGTGTGCTGGAGCAAACTGGTAGGGTCACTGTTTTCAAAGGACTTGCTGTATGAGACCGCCTAGCCACGGCCCTGTGACACATGGAAGTTTCCTATTGGAAATATCTCAGGGCCTAAAGCAGCCTTTAGGTGTGATTCCTAGGCAGTAGGTAGGCTCGAAAGGCATTCTGAACTTCTGATTTTGTTCTGCAGAGTAATTAATTGTACAAATTAGGGCCTATACTGGTTCTTTCAAGTCTCTGAAGGATGGTTATGAGAAGGTTCAATAAATCAAACATGGAAGTGTTGCCACCAAGTGGTGCAAGCTAGGTTAGGCAATAGCTCTTAATTTCCAGATAGAGTGATGAATCAGAGATATCCTGACATATTAATAAAAAACTTTTTGTTTTGCTTAGTTTAGTTGTTTTTGTGTTTTTTTTTTTTTTTTTTTTTTGAGTTTCTGATGCATTTTTAATCCTGGGCTGTTAAATGTCCATGCTAGCAGCCATCCCCATGCTGCCACAATCTCTTCCAGCTTCTTGGGAGTCTATAGACAGGGGAGATGCAGATGTAAAGGTCCCCAGAGTACACAGGACTTTGCTTGCAGCCTCTCTCTGACACAGTCCACCTTGCTGGACTGCACTGGATCCCTCCATAGCCCCATGTTGACACCTGGGTCAGGCTGCCTGGGAGGAGGGAGGGGGCCCCAAAACCCGAAGAAAGTCTGAGCAACAACGCAGCCTGCCACAGACATCTCGGTGTGCACTGGGGTATGCACAGCCCCTTCCATGTCACTTTGGCACCCTTGAAAGCTTGAATTATATGGATTTTAATGGCACTTAGGTGTGTCCTGAGGTGTTTGATTGTTAAGGCAATACTAAAAAGTGCCTTGTACTCCAGCCACGTGTTTTCGTTGCTGTGCGGGCGCTGAATAACATGTTTTTTCTGTGCAATCCAAAGGACTGTTCTGCGGACACAAGAATGCAGAGCTTTTAACACCATCATTTGTGTTTCTGGAAACATGAACTCCCCTGGCAACACGCAAAACCATGTGCAACCAGTTCTCCCTATGGGGAGCAGGGGTAAATTCCCAGCGCCTCATGGGGCTGCAGATGGTGCAAGGACTGGGTTCTTCTTCCTTCAAGGTGGCCCGAGGAGCCCCGGGAAACAGGAGCCTTTGTGTGACGGCCCAAGCACAGCACTGGATGGGCTGTGCAGATAAGCCAAGCAGTTGGAATAGGAGTTCAAGAAAAAGAGTTCGAAATGATGCTTTTTCAAAGCTAGCATCTTTTCAGCAGACACCACTTACTTAGCTTTCTTTCAACAGCCTCTCCCTTTCTCTGTATCTTTGAATAAATTGCCTTATATTTCTGAGATTTTTTTATATTTTCTTTCTTTCTTTCTTTTTCTTTCTTTCTTTCTTTCTTTCTTTCTTTCTTTCTTTCTTTCTTTCTTTCTTTCTTT
>JAWLRI010000215.1:5535063-5579779 GCA_034781795.1 Crypturellus tataupa
TCTTTCTTTCTTTCTTTCTTTCTTTCTTTCTTTCTTTCTTTCTCTCTCTCTCTCTCTCTCTCTCTCTCTCTCTCTCTTTCTCTCTTTCTCTCTTTCTTTCTCTCTTTCTCTCTCTCTTTCTCTCTTTCTCTCTCTCTTTCTTTCTCTCTCTCTTTCTCTCTTTCTTTCTCTCTCTCTCTTTCTTTCCTGTTATCAGTGTAGCCACCATTATCTTCAGACCAAGGAAGTGATGGCAGAAGGCAGGAGCAGTCACGAGATCCTTTCTATTCTAGGTCTAGCCTCCAAATCATGGTAGAAGTATTCAATTAATGCAGGTGGCCTCCTGAAAGGAAGTACGAAATGGGAACGGGTAGGCACATGTGCTAGCAAAGCCTGGCAGCAAGAGAGGTCTCCCCAGAGCAGAACTTCCAAAGCTCTTACAAGTGCCCCTGGAAATACAGTTCAAGCCTATTTTTTCACATTATAAGGAGAAAAACATACATAAAGAAGGAGGTTGTTAACCTGCTTAACACCTATCATTGTTATCCAGAGGGAAAAATCTTATAATTAGGATATCAGATTTATTTAAAACACGTCTTATCAGGAGAAGGAGATCTTGCTTGAAATGGTTTATTTTCTACTCTATTAAATAGAATATGTTTAATTTGATCATTTATGAAAAACTAATTCTTTTCTAATATGGTGACTTGCTTTTTAGACATCACATTTGCATATGACTGGGCCACTCCCTTTTATTATTATTGTTGCTATTGCTACTCCTTTGAAAGTAATTAACAGAGTTAAATCAAGCAGACAATTCGATATAACAAATTCACAAGCGAATGAAGCAATTATTTTGGAAATTATTACAGCAAGGTGAAGTTTCCTTTTTTTCACCACTGGGGCTTTTGCAAGTGCAAGAAGTGAAACCTTTATGCCAGCACGCCATTTAGTACATGGTTGTATCTGTTGTGTGTTTGTGCATCTGTTGCTTCTTCATCTATGATCAAAATATATGCTTCCCCCATTAAAGCATTTCTTTTATTGAAGAGAGAGAAAAATTAAAAAGAAAATGCTATAAAACCATATTAAAATGATAAACGAGTGTGGAAGCCTATAAGGACATCTTTCTATTAATGCAACTAAAACTGTATCTATTGACAAAGAGCAGCTTTAAGCAATGTGAATAAAGCACTGGCAGGTATTTAGCACCATCTTATTTTTATTCAAATTTAACACGGCCCACAAAACTGCCTAGGTGTTACGACTACTCATTTTGCTTATGGACCTAACAGTGCCAGCAATGAAGATGTGAAATCCTCAGTAAATGTCCCCAGTGTAAAAACAAAAATGACAAAAAGTGTCTTCCTCCGCAGGTACTTCCCGACAACGCACACAGCCATCCCTGGGAGGGATTAGGGCGTAAAGGCTTGGGTTCACCAGCACGGACTTAAATCTAAATGGTGACTTAAATAAGCTTTAGACTAATCTCGACAGGTTGCTCGGGAGTGACGTCTCCCGAGCACAAGCCGCTTCCTGCCTGCGCTGAGCCACCCTCTGGAGACGCCCCTGGCTGCTGCCCGCTGGCGAGGCCGTGCACGCTCGTAGCACGGGTAGCTACCCCAATTTACACAGTTGTGAGTGGGGATTAATTCTCGCTAATTATCTGCCAAGGGCTGCAAAGCTAAGCAATTGCTGGCCCTTAACATTTCACTTGATTTATTTGTTTCTCGGTTTATTTTGCAGACATTTTTTGAGGGAATGGGGATAATTAGCATAGGGTGTTCAAGCTGAATCATCTAAAAAAATGCCCCTTTTGGGGGCTGTTAGAAAAAGCTTCAATATTTAAATAATTGAGCTATACAGCTAATCTGAGGTCAACCCTGGACTTTGAATTAGTTAAAAATACATTAAAGGATTATAAAATAATCATCGCATTTGAAATACAGGGAATGAGCATCAGCGCAGAGAGACCTCTGCATGCCTTCCTTATCCACACTCAACACTTCTTTTCGAAAATAGCTCATGTATTTATTTTTAGACGAAGAATCACCTGACATTCATATATTCTAGGATTTTTTCCCCCTTTTCCACAGTATTAATTGCTTTAGAAAATGTCCAAGCTCAAAGTCCCCTACCCAGAAATCGCTTTTCATTTCCCCGCTATCTTCCCATGTTGTGAACTGAGACACATCTTCAGGGCTTGATACTAATTAGCTTGAGAAGCGGCCTGGTGAAATGTGTCACAAGGGTGCCTCCCAACCATGGCCCCCGGCACAAGCTGACCATGGGATTTTCCAGATGCAACATTTCCTCATTTTTATGAGGAAAACACAGCAGATTTGCTCCACACTGCCTGCCTGTGCCTGCTTTACACGTACCCAGTCAAAGCTCCTTGCCGCATGGTTTGGCTTGCAGACTGCAGGCCTGAGAAAAGCACCCACATCTGAATGGAAGATGTGGTAGCTTGGTGATTAAACTGCATCTTCTAGCTCCAGCTCAGGGTCTCAACACCCTCCTTCTTCACTTTCTAATCATATCCCCCTAGTAAACATGAAAAAAAAAGAAAGGAAAAAAGAATGAAAAATAAATTCATAGGCACACAGAACGAAGGATCATGCAGTTTTCACAGTCAAATTTGAAGATGAATTAGTCTTTGAGATACCATCTGTTTAAGGATTATGTTGTTAATAACCTAAATTTGACACACATTTTTTCCCCCTTCAGTGACTACCTGCAAAGCCTCTCTGAAAATTATCTCTTATGAAGCTGTGTCATTAATGGCTTCCTGCGAGGTTTCTTTTGGAAGTGGCAGAAAGGTAAATAAAAATGAATTAATACAGTATTTTGGGTTTGTAGGCAAAATATGCAAATAGCTAACTGACAAAGCCTTGGTAGCATTAAAAGCTTTCAGTCACTGTCCTCAGAGGCCATGTGTGGGGAATCAGAAGACTTTAAGCAACCTTTAACTTATTTACATGTACTATGCACACATGCACGTGCACACACGCACCCTATTCCTAATGTCCTCTTAGGCCAATTCCCTGTAGTACAATTTTCAGATTCGCAGTTCATAAATTTTATTTTCAATCAATCAATAAATGTCATTTCTCCTAAACCCTTTCATTGTATGGGTCAGCTTCACTGAGCACATGCCCTTCACCTGTATTTCTCAGCAGGGAGCTGTGAGATGTACAGATGGGATGTCTATAAAGATGCAATCAGATTTCAGTTCTGACAAATATTTAAAAAGTCTGCTTATCAATATTCATTATTGTTATTATTGCTGCTGTCGTTATTACTACTACTATTATTCTACCTATGTTGAAGTGATGATTAGCCTTCTGGACTCCTTTTGGAGTCCTTAACTACAACATTTCCTTAGGGTATGAAGCAGAGAATTGCTTTGCAGGCCCCCAGTCCAATACATATCATCCAAGAAAATGTTGTTTCTGATGTATAACTTCTCAGGATTTATCAGGCATTTTAGACAACTGAAGCTCCTTACATGCTCCTTTAAAGGTTACTAAGTGCCCACCACGGCAAATTATAAAGGGAATCGATTTGAGAGCCAGTGACCCACTGTGATGATATTCCTGCTAAATGCTCATGCAGGTTTCTAAGAAGTATTAGCCTGAGCATAACTTGAAAAGACAGGTGCCTTCATGGTCATCAAGCCCGTGGGTAGTTACTGATTATGTCTTGAATTTTATCTGTCAGTCCAGACAGAGTATTAAATGCTGTTATCATACCCAGTCATCAAATGATAGCATTACAAGGTCAACAGAAAAATAATATTCCATACTAAAGCCTCCCAAAGACCTACTTTGCCAACCTCTGATAGTGCATAATCTTATGTAGAAATGAAAAAAAAATGAGTTTATCAATGACCAAAAAAAAGAGAGAGGCAAGTATGGGGTCAAGGAAATAAACATTCCCTATCAAGCACACTCCCATAAGCGTAGGAAAAATCCAGCAGGACCTTCAGTTTATCTTGATGTCATCTCCACCTATTTATCACTAACTGGAGATAATGATTGGAAGAAGTGGTTGTTTTCTTAATCCATTTAAATATAGCAGCCTCTAGTACTTTTTTTTTTTTTTTCTTTTGAAACTGGGAAAAATAACAGGGGAGATGATTATAAATTGAAGCAAGAATCTCCCAAAGGAGACATTTAGGATTACTGACTTTTCTGTGGGATGTGTGCACTCCAGGAAATTTTCTTGCCATTTGCATTCTTGCAAGGAAGGAAGGTTGGCATTTATGCTTTTAGCTAAGTGTCAGGGATATTATAATTTTGAGATATGTGTGTGGGAAACCTCTTGTCTTCATTAGAAAATGAACTTAAGTAACAGGAATAAATAGGTGGCTTGATCAGTAAGTCTGTGCCTCGTTGTACCAATACGAGGCTGGTGCGGTGCATGTGTGACCAGCGCACATCTCAGCACTGTGTCCTTGAAGTGATGGCAGAACTTCTGAGCTTCGTATTCCTCTTGAGTCTGGTATTGTGCTATTGGTGAAGTCAATATTTTTAAGGTTTGGTAAATTGTTTTCACAGTGTGTTTTCTGGTCATGTGAGTTTCAGTATTTTAAGTATCTTGATTTCAATTTAGATGGTCCCAATTTTTTCCACAGTGGGGGTCAAGTGCAGTATACAGAGATATCCAAGCCATGACTCAGTGAAATAAGGAAGGCAGGTGCCCTGCAGACACTGAATGCTGAAGTTAAAACAGTTAAAGCATCTCCTAGGTCCAGCCTCAGTTCTTTTCTCCTAATGATGACTTCTCTGGGGTGAGCTACTGATTTGTGTAAATACAGTTTACGGGTGCAGGAGAAGAAGGAGTTAACACAGCTCTTGGCAGAGTTTTCCTACATACAAAAAGGTCCTGAAAAGCACAGGCAAAGACTTGCAGACATGGCAGATAGATAGCTTCTGGTTTTGTTTTACATTTTTTCTTCACTTTTTATTATTCGGGATTTGTCTATTTGTAACTCAACAAATTGCACACTTGTGGAGAGGATTCCCTACTAATGTAATCCAAGATCACTGTTTCAGAGGCTCTTCTAGTAAGATGGGATTGATATTATCAGTTCGTCCTTCACCTGTGATCACATTTGTTCAGAAAAATAACTACAGAATTTGAAGTTTGCTATATAAATTGCTGTCTGAAGGAACGTTCTGCAGCCCATGGTTAACCAATAGCTGGTTTCTTAAAGGTGTTTGTTTGATATCTTGTATTGTATGTATAACTTTATTTTAGGCACTTTATATTAAACTAACATTTTCAGTTGTGGGACTCGACATAGATGTGATGTATCTTTATGCCAATGACAGGATTGTATGTTTGAGCTGCAGATAATAGCAGTGTGCTAATTCTGTTTGCAACACTGCTTTGATTTGTTTTTGGTTTTCTACATTTTTATTTGCCTAAGAAACCCAAGCTAGTTTAACTTCTGTTTCAAGACATCTCTTTCATCATAAAGTGTACAAGCAATCCATACTTCGAAAGAGCAGAAGCTGTACTCCGAGTCTTTCTTTACAGTGTTATAACGCTTTAAGTTATGCTTCGCTCTGCTGACCTATTGTTTTTGCAATTTGTTTTTCTGAGCATGTCTGGAGTGGTTCTTACAGGGTCAGGGCCTTGAAAGCAGGCCAGGCTGACTTGGGGGCCTCTTTCCTTTGTTTTAGTGAGTGTTTGCCAGAATCTCTGTGTCCTGCAGCGGCTCTGACTGGACTGAATCTTTCCGGCATACATTGACTATTGCATTCCTCATCCAAAGGCACAAGGGAAGCAAACACCTGTCTATATTGTAACAATAAGGCTCTACAAGGTGGATGTTAGTGAGCTCCTTGTGTGCACCTTGGGTGTGCTGGGGCAGAAGGTCAGAGGTTATTTTCCCAAGGGACATATTTGACTTCCTCTGGATCTCTGAGTGCTTGATGTGTACGTTGTCCAACAAGCTCCAGGCGCGTTGTTAGGAGCACTTTCTCCCTACCCAAACGAAAGAGAGTTCAGTGATGCTGACAGCATTGAGGGCGATACTTCCTGCGCGGATGTGGAAAGGCTACCATACATTTTACTGAAACTGCTGCAGGTCTGCTTGTGCCAGCTGCCGTCTTCGTGCTGCTGGAAGCTGTGCTTCCATGCGCAAGGAGGCATCGTGCACGAGTCACCCCAGCGCGCCTTGCGATCGCCTCTTGCTACAAGCCTCTGTCAAAAAAGTTGCCTCTCCGGTAGCAGTCAGTGATGGGTTGTAAAGAGTCTCTGACTTTCATAATTAATATATTCTTCGGAGGAAGCAAGATCCTAGACACTTTCATGTCATAATCTAATAATTCCCTGAGGAACTAGGACTAAATCACTTCTACTCTTTCTTTCTGTCTCTATGCCTTCTTCCTGCCCTCTTCTTTCACTGTTTTTGAAAAGAAGATTGAGAAAATTTTAATATGTGATGGAACAGCTAGTCCCCCAACACTTTAGTCAAACTATAGAGCTCTCTCAATGTCCTTTTTTTGCACCTGTACAAGAAGCAAATGTCATGCTACCTTTTGCCATGCTCATTAGATAACATAGCTAGAGCTCTTTTTAGAAGGAGGGAGGCAATATTCTGTTCCTCTCTGCAAGCTGTGATGTGCAGCCATGCGCATTCTCCAAAGCACATAAGTTAGAGGTGTCCTGGAGGGATCCATCCTCCTCTTTCATGGGACAATGAGATTTAGCAGTGTCTTACTGACAGTGGCTTCATCACAGACAAATAAAAGCAGAAATCCATTCTCTCCTTATCCTCAATGATCACCTTCACTTCTGAGATAGAAACACACTAGACAAATGCAGATAAAGGCTTCCCTTCTCTCCAGCGGAGCTTTGGCTGCTGCCCCCAGGAAGGATCTGATCACTAGTAAGTTGTTGGCAAACCATCCGCCTTGGTGTTGTTAACTTCAAGTGTACTAGTGATTCCCACATCTCATCTCCACAAGAAGCAACCTTAGGTTACATTTATATAGCAGGCCCCCTATGAGTCTGTGTCTTGATTTAATACCAATCTAATATAGATTGGTTAGAGATAGTCAGCATAGATTTACAAAAGGGAGGTCATGCTTAACAATCTTGATTCATTTCTCTGAGGAAGTGACAATGAGAGTGGACAGGGGTGAAGAAGGAGACATAATTTACTTGGACTTGAAAAGGCTCTCAATACAGTGCCACATAACAGATTAATTTATAAGGTTAGCAAGTACGGTACTGATGGTAAAGTACTCGATTGGATATAAAATTGGCTTGGTAACAAGGGCCAGGGAGTGGCAGTAATAGTTATAGATCACCCTGGGGATGCGATAGACACCCGGGCTGGGTGTGCTCAGATATCGCAAAGCTAAGGACAGGCAAAGCCAGCAGAAAAGGCTGGGGGAAAAAAAGAGAGAGCTGGTGCTCTAGAGAGGATGTGAAGCATGGGGCTACAGCTGGGACAGAAGTGACCCCACCAATGTTCTACAGAACATTCCAAGCACCATCCAATGAAGGAAATGATCTAGGGACTGGAGGAGACCAAGCCAGGCCCAGTAGCAAGGAAAAAGAGGACAAAAATCAGAGCTTGTTCACAGGCCCTTGCTATAGGATGTGGATTTCATCTCAGAGTCAATCTTGGGGAAATTGTAGTTTTTCACATTCACTAAAAGGGTAAAGAGACAGGACTTCCTGCACTGAGATTGGTCTTTGCCACTCCCTTGCAAGACCCTCTCTTACATTTTGTAATAGAAAAGAGAGCTGGCAAAAAAAAAAAAAAAAAAAAAAAAAGAGATTCACAGACCAAAACAGAGATTGGAAATTTTCTTCGTAAGATGTTGACTTTTCCCATATCCTGCATGATAACCCAAGAGTGTCAGGAAAGGCTGTGTTGATGATACCACTGCTGGTAGGTCAAGAAAAGACAAGTTTCAATGTTCAGCACAGTTTTTGCTTCAGAAGACTTCGCTTTCCGTTAAAGCCCCAAGCTTCCACATAGACAGGGAGAAAGCTGAGTTTGCTCAGCTCTACCTCTGTTTCCATCTCACTTCCCACTTGGTTTAAAATAGGAATCTCCTGAAGGATCAGAACATGCAGCTTGGGAAGACAGGAAGAGTCTTCTAATTACCCAAAAGAGCTGCTCTCTTGGCATGCGAGCAGTGTGATCCAGAATTAGGCAGGAAACGTGATGCATTGTACCAATCAGCAGGACTCGTTTGTCCACAGTTTGTGCTACAGCCTGTGCTTTGCTGTTTGCTTACGGGTATTGGCTCAAAACTTTGGTCCTGTTCCTAAAGCCATTAAAGTCATTAGTCAAGCTCTCATTGATTTGAACAGGACCAAGACTTGACCCTTTGTGACCATTCAGAGGACACAGATGAACTTTTAAATCAATCAAGGGTATAGACTCATTCTGGTGGGGTCACACGGTTAATACATCCTGTTCCTGTCATTTCCGCTATAAACCTGTAAGTGCTCTTAAAACAAGAGGAAAATCTGATTCCCTTCCTTTGAAAAAAAAAAAAAGAGAAAAAACCTATTACATTCTTTTTCATTACAAACAAGACAGGAGGCCTTTTTCTCGCAAAAACTTGTAATGGGAAAGGTAATATCAATACTCCATGTCTCTACAGTTAATGAAAGGCAATTAGAGACAAAGTATCGGGCAATAAAGTCTCCTATCTGAGAGCAATGCAAACTTTCTCCCACTGTCTTTCCATATGCCTTTATTGTGCCCTGATGGTCTTTTTTCCTGAGCATTAAGACAGTGCTCATTGTAATGCTGGACTCTTATTTTCTGCATCGCATCTAGGCTACGCAGTTCCTACAAGATGGAAAAGGTTTTTTGCTTTCCTCAAATGTAGTCAAACTCCTGCTTACTGACTTCATTTTTATGGCTCTGGACATTTCTCCTGAGTCACTAAGACCTAAACTAAGTCTAGTTTTACCTCTGGCTTGTGGTGCTTCCATAAATGCTTTATTTGTATGAATTTGTATTCTGAATATTGTTTCTATTTCTTTCTTTTTTTTATTACCAAAAAGGTCACCCCACTGTAATTGTGGAAATTGAAAACTTTTTTTTTCTCATTCTCTCCTCACTGAGTTTTAGATTTTGAACAAAATCTACTGGAGAAGATCTAGCCTGATCTGGGGCAATTAAAAGCAGAACCGTATCCAGTGCTTACCTTGAGTCGTATAGCTTTCAGGAAGATCTTCTTGGATCTGGTGAATAAAAGTATTATATGCGAGTGGATATGTTTTATAGAACTGGTGTCTAGGGCTATTTGCTGGGTTCAGGTATTGCCCTGTCCAGTCTGAAACCCCGCTGACTCTCTGCATGTCTGGGGGCATGCGTGTTTTATAAATGGTTTGATCTTACCTGAACAACTGTGGATCTGGTGACATCCCACTTGTTCACACTTCTGCAGGCTCCTTAGTAAACTCACTGGATAGATGACAGTTCATTAAATTAGCTGACAACGCACATCTAGCCAGCCTTTCCTCCATCCTCTCCTGGCCCAAAACGTAAATAGAGAAATTACAACGGCAAGAAGGAAAAATAGCATGCAAATGGCTCTGAAAGCACTGTCACATTTAAATTAGCATAGTTCCTAGCATCGTAACAATAAATGTGCTGTTGGGGGCATCACAGTTACTGCAGTGATACGAACACCTTGCAATAGCACCTGTGTAGGCTGTCAGAACTGGTTATCTAGGTAGTTCTGAAAAAAAATCCCATCACTTCAATTTTCAGAGTCATGATGCTTCAAAAGAACCATTTCCCTTTCAAATCTTCAGGTGGGATTTAGGTACTAGCATATATTGCTATGCAAAGACAGTGATAATGAACAAACTTTCCAAAAATGGCAGTTGCTGAGATAAGTTGTTTCTGAAAATGTTCTTTGATGAAACTACTTGCCGACATGTGTCTAACTTTCTGCATGGCAAACTGCTTTACCTCCAAATATTTTAAGAATTGCAACTACATCACCCCAAAGAGCACCTGACAAATATAGTGCTACAAATAATATAGACAATGCATTTCCTCGGACTATCCCAATGCAACAGTGTCACCATGAAAAAAAACCAACCTTTCTGTCATTTTCTTTAAAGCAAAAACTTTCTCCTCCAACTAGGAATCTTAGAGCAATCTATTCCTTTGGACCCTCAGCTCTGCACTGTGAGGCAATACACAGGCAGTAAGACTGAGCAACAGCAACAGCTTTTGAAACAGCTCAAACTCTTTTCCCTCCATTCCCCAAGCCTTTTGATGAAATTAGGGTCTTTAGCTAATATTCATCAACACTGATTTGGAACAGCCGTGCTATTCTTCCTTTAAGCTGCATTCTGGTAAATTAATTCTATCTCCATTTAAATTCCATGTTTTCCTTTTGGTTGGCATCCGTACCCTTCGCTGCCTCCCAAGCAGGACACACTGCCAACTGGAAGAGGCGAGCGAAGCCGCGGGAGCGCTGCTACCCTGCGCCTCTCCGCCCTGCGGACTGGAGACGCATCCAGCGCAGGGCTCGGAGCCCGGGCAGGGGCAGTCCCGAGCCGCGCGGACACTCGAAGGCTGCAGATTCAGACTGCTTCAGCACTCGCTGGGGGCTGCTCTCTTTCTAGCGTTAACCGCTGCGTGTAGGTTTCTGCATGATCAAAACTGCACTTGACCTTGTTTTTTTTTTTTAGTCATGAGATCAAGACTTTGCGCCTTGGTAACTGTTTCGCTCCTCAGTTTGGAAGGCAGAAAGTCTAGTCATTGAGTACACACAACACCAACAACTTACATGTTGCTAATCTGGGGAAAGAAAATACATATTTAGAAGCATCAGCAGCCTAGATAGGATATAATGTGACTGAAGTGTTTCCCTATAACATTGTAGAGTACAAAAATGAAAATATAAAGTGCACTTTAAATGATTAATGTACAAAAGCCGACCTCTTCTGCCGTGCATTACTCAAGAAAAAATGCACACCTTCTATCGTGGTTAATGTTGCAGGTCTATCGCTTAGCTTTGATAATGTGCATAAAAATGCTCAATATGACAATGAGTTGGGGTAGCTGAGAATTTAGGATGGTGGCAAGTTTGGTGTAGTATTTGGATTAGCATTCTTAACCTACATCTTGACAGCTTCTTTTCTTCAGTTCACAAGCATTAATACAATCTAGTTGCATCCTCTTTGTTTTTTTTTTTTTGGTTTTTTTTTTGTTTTTCTTTTTTGCTTGATTGTTTGTTTTTAAACAAAACAATTAACAAATACCTGCTCAAACAAATACTACCAGCATTCATTAGTCAGGATGGTTATATGTAAAAGAAATGATGCCAGATAGTAACAAATCCAAGAGAAGTTTATTATGAAAATGGCACCTGCGGGATGAAAAAAATTAAGTTACATAAAGACAACCATGTATGACATGTATGAGAATCTACAAAAGTATAAAAAGAACCCTGTTGTAAATGAAGTATGTACATTTCTGATTTGCAGCATTATCAATGATCAATGAAAAAAATGTTTCAAATAAGCCAGGCACTCAAGAAGTTAGATTCGGTTAGCTTAACACAAAATAAATGTACCATAGCTGTCACTTTTTAACATTTTAATTCTTTTTTTTTATATTGTAGAGTTGGTAACACTGCTAAGATTTATACGAACAGAATCCCTTTCCCCATTATTCAGCTACTTGGCACCAGTCTCCTCATAAAAGATTTCATATATTTGTACAAGAAATAGTTAAAAACACAGACACAGTCTTCACAGGTAATGAAGTTTTTTTTTCATTTTGTAATTTTAAACACTATGGATTTAGACAGCAGCTGTGATTATCTGTTAGTTTAAATCACCAGAAATCATTTTGACACAACACAGAAACATTTATAAAAAAAAAAAAAGGAAAACAACAACAGCTGTCTAGCTGTTCTTTGTAGCTGATAGGTGCACTCCTTTGATTGTTCGATAGCTAGAGTAGAGCTTCCAAAATTAAACTTTGAATTTCACAATCAGCTTTCTCATCTTTTTTAGACCTACTTAAATCTTTCAAATGTAACCTTTAAAAGCTCATTAATAAAATTTGTGGCATCCAATTCCTTTTTGCTATTATTCCACTGTGGCTCGGACCTACTTCTCAAATTCAAAGCTACGGCAGGAACTGTCTCAACACAGTGAGTGATCAAAAATTCAAAGGACAGCTGAGTTAATACATTAGCATTGCACACATAAGCAAATATATACGACAATTCGAAGCTCAGTTTCCTTTCTTAGCGACGTTGGTTGACCTTTGAAAGAATTTTCTGTCTCACTGGCAATCGCTCTGTGCATTGCTCCATCCGCCTACCCGGGAGAAAACCAAAGAAATGCACCCTCTGCTTACAGTTAGAGCACAAGGGACTCTGGGAATGTTAACAACTGAGGCTATATGGCATCAACTTGTTCACTACATCTGAGCATTACTCTGTCGTGCCTTATGTGGCGCACGGGAAGAGTAAGTCGCACCCAGAACTCCTCCGTGGGAAAAATGGCTCCATTAACCTTGAGCTAGTTAAGAGTCTTTTATCTCTGAGAGTGAAGAGGAGGGAAAGAGCGAGTGAGAGAACGAGAGAGGGAGAAGTGTGGAGGGAGGAGAGAAAAAGAGAGAGAAAGGTCTGAGAATACACAACAGCAAAGCAACAGCGGAAATCAAAAGGTATACAGACAGTGGAAGCAGCATAAGGTGACATTACAGAGGAAGGCCACCACACAAAAACCACTAACCCCCAAGAATCACTGGTTCACTAGGACTGCAGGAATGGGACTTTACCACTCCAGACTAGAGATAAAGCACAGAGAAGACAAAGGACAAAACAACTACATTAGCTTAGTATATACTGCATATAGTAACACACATTGAAACTGCAATGGGACTGACAGCCAAGGACACTTACACATTGTACACATTACAGTTCTCACATCTGTTATTAGATGCCTTAACAAACAGCTGCCAAAGATGGAGTGGAAGAAGAATTTATATTTGACAGTCATTTGGAGTGCTTGACACTACACTGTGATTTCTGGCAACGAAGACAAAATAGGAGATTTCTTTTCTTTTACTTAATGTGCAGTTTTCAGTTGTAGTTATCTATTTCAAGCTTATTAACCCATTCTTTAGTTTTAAAACATATTGGTTTCAACACTAGAAATAAGGAAAAACAACAAAAGATACCCAAATCAAGGAACGGAAAAAAAATTTACAACCTTCCCTCTATAATATTAAGTGAAAAACAAAACAAAACATGTTAAATATTTCTTCTGTTTTACTCCGAAGTGTTATTTGACGTTGTAAAATTAGCCTCAGTTACACTGAGAAAAAAATAAAGCAAAACAATATGCACCTAAGAAACTGCTCCTCGCGTCAATTAAATTGAGTATTTTTTTTCTTTTTTTTTTAAGCACTTTTTGAAAAGGGCTTCCTGACCCATTTAAATTTGATGTGAGGCTATGCTTGTTAGTTTGGAGGTAAAAAATTTTAAGTCCTGCAGCAAATGTTAATGAGGGCTTTTGTCTTAACTAACCAAGGAGACTGCAGCACCCGACTATAAACCAGTACGGAACACATTCTTTTCAAAAAACCCAGCCCACAAGCTGCATATTGTATGAAGACATTACGGATTAATAAATGATAGCACCATGGTTTTAGAAATTAAGTTAAAGTTTCAGTAATTAACATTTAGTCCAACTTTTTAACATTCTAGTCACAGGCCAGAAATTAACTTTTTAAGAACCCAAATTATTTTATGTGCAAGTAAGAAAATCTTAACCATAAAAAGAGAATTAAACTCTGCATAAAATTCTAAAATACTATCCCCTATTTTTAAAGGAATTAGGAACAAAAACCCCTTTTCATTTGACTTAGTCAAACAGGGCACATTGTTTATGCTTGTCTCTTTTAATCTTGATCATATCAAGATCATTTTGAAGTAAAACCAATGGTTGTCACTTTAAAATCTCTTTACCACAACACTGAGTATTCTATGGCAGAGGCATACACATATTAAAGGCATCTTAATAAAGATGCAAAGGAAAAAACACACATCTTAGAAGAAGACAAAATGGCAGGCAACTGGTACTTCGACTCTCTGAAGGCAAAAATAAAAAAATATCTTTACATTAAAGAATAAGTCAAGTTAACGAGAAAGGGAATGAAATGGGGACCATCATATTGAGAGAATAAGCTGACCTGCTCAAATTCAAAGTGCTAGAATTAAAGGTCTAAATTAAAACATAGTCTATGCCTCAGAGTATAACACTGAACACAGTATGTGGTCATAATTCAATCCTCTTTCCGTTCCAGAGTCTGTGTAGTATGAATGCCATTGCTGTACACAGGAAATGGAAGAGTGGAAAAAAGTCCTTCGGCAGTCGTGAACACGTTCCCTGCAGGCATTTGGGTCAGACTGGCCCCGCTCACAGCACTTCCAAATGGTCCCGACATATTGAGTCGGTGAACGTGGTGGTAGAGCATTTCCATCGGTGTTTTAGGATCCAGCCCAAAGCTGGGGCTGTTAACATCAACAAAGTTAACAGCATGGGTGTTGGGGAGGAGGTTGCCCTGCATGGCTAAAGTAACTTCAGCTGGAGCATACCGAATAGTGCCAGTGGTGTAGACCCTCTGAGCAGCAGTGCTGGTCGCAGCAAGGGTTCCCGTTACCCTGTGAACCAAAGGAAGCACCACATTGCCTGCTTGTAACCTCTGGAGGGCTTCCAGGTCCCCAGTGTACAACAAAGAGTTGGAAGTGCTGGGACCTCCCGGATGCTTGTCCCGTGGAGATGCTGAAAGTGGGGGTGACAAAGGGTCAGAGGATACAGGAGCCAAGGCCGAGCTGGATGAGGTGCTGAACTGAGTTTTACGGCTGGCAGTATTTTCAGTCCCTGGCGGGGTGAGGACGGAGTCTGGAATGGAGACGTGTAAACTACTGCTGGCTTGGGGGGAAGGGAAGTGCTCAGAGCTGGGGGGCTTGGTCATACTGTAGGGTGATTCGTTCCTTGAGATTTCCCTGTTGGGTGGGTAATTCCAAATACTGCTATCATTATCAAAATTGATAGGTTCTGAGATTTCTGTTTTAATTTTGAGCACTGAGGCACTGTTTGGCGACGAGAGCAGCTGGGGCTGGTCCACCAAAGCTGAGTCAAGTCCGTTAGGGCTTGAAGTGCTTGACAGCCTTCTCCGGGTCATGCTGCCTCCCTTTTGCTTTTTTCTCCTCTTCTTCCTCTTTTGATGTTTGCTGGAAGACTGGGCATTCACTTCCCCTGCACTGTCTGAGTCCTTGGCACTGTCCGAGGTCAGTGATTCACAGTTCTGTAGCCGCAAGTCTGACTCACTCTCTACGTAACGTTCCACCTTGATCTGCATAGAACCAAGCGTGCCAAAACTGTCCTCAGGGGCCTTTTGATTCTCGAAGTCAGAGTTTTCAAAGCTGTCGTCACTGTCCCTGCTGTCCTGGTTGCTGGAGCTGTTGCCATCATCGTTACAGTTCATCTCATTATCCGACTGATTCCCTGACTTCTTCCGGTCGGACTCAGGGTCTTCACTATTTTCTGACTGGTTTCCTTTCTCATCTGACTTTGAGTTCTCGTTGTCCTCTGGAGCAAAAGGAAAGTGAAAGAAAGGATTAGCAACTGAAACATAATATTATAACTTGAGTTCAGATTTCTACCTACCAATAAGATTTGATCACTGTAACATTTCTGGTAAAGACGTTTTCTCCTGGCGATGCAAATTTTTTTGCAATATTATGTTGGTGGAGTTTTTGATCATCATGAATATCCCGGACCCAGGATTGTCAATGAACTAAAAGCTTATGTTGTATGGCTTGAATTTTCTTCAAACGAGCTGTGACACGTTCTTTTAGAGAGGCCCTTCCATCTGCTCTCTTAGCAAAAATTATTTTGACAAAAGTGAGCACAACTGCCTTCTAGCTGTGTTATTCAAGGAGGAGTCGGTGAGCAATCCCGTTATGGCCAGGCATTCTGCTAATTGTTCCTTCACATCTGTGTTCCCCTGAAGTGGGCAGACATCAAGACGTAACACTATTAACTAATGAAGACTCTAGTCCTTGCCTTTTCCTCTCACCTTCGCCGCTTTCCAAGTGGCACAGTGCCTCTGACCTCAGTGGAATCACTGCCAACTTCCTCCAATGTGAGAGGAGAAGCAGGTCTTAAGCATATAGATCTGAATGAATAAACCAGTTAAAACAATTTTGTTATGTTGCTATACTGTCTCTTGATATTCTCTTGGAGGTGAAAGAAAACAAGAAAATAATTTCAGGCACTGAATTAAATTCTTTATTTCAGGCACTGAATTAAATTCTTTATTTATCCAAATCATCAAGGGAAATGGAAAATAGTCCAGGCACAACAGTGAGAATCTATCACTCTTCTCGCCAGAGTTTTTGGTTGTATTTTAAATTTGTACCTAATCTTAAAATGGATGAGATAACAAACATTCTAGTCCACTGGACTCAGGCAACCAAAGCAACTTTGAGAATATTCCCCGTTATCACACATTTCAAAGAATCATGAGTGGCTTCAGGAGAACTTGTCTTTTACAGAACAGCCAGAATGTTTTTTTGGGAAATAAAATATGTCTTTTTTCCATTTTTTGAAAAATATTTCCATTTGAAATTTTTTCATTCCTTATTTTTTTTCCATTTAGGAAAAGTAAAATCAATAATAGAAAAACAACAGCCACAAAATCCTAAATCCTGGCTAGTATTTCTTTTCACTTAGGGCAGAACTTCTCTTACAGTTTTTTTTCTTTATTTTTGAAGATGCTCCTTTTGAGGCTATGGTTCCTAGATGATTAAGAGAGGGCTTAGGGTGAGTTAGTCTGAAACGATGTAAATTTGCCTAGGATTTTATAAGAATTTGGACTTGAACTTGTTGGTTTTGTTCAAGACAGTGGTCTAATTTCATGTACTTTGGTACTTCTAGCTAATCCTTTCGTAATAAACAGTGCACATTTTAAGATGCTCTCATTCTCTGTTATCATCAGCCTTAGCAGTCATGAATGTACATGCTCTTCTCACCTGCAGAAAGCTACAGCGCACCTGGGAAATGCAAACTTTACTCCACATCTGTGTTATTTGGCTATTTAGAAACAATACACTATAAAGAAATCATTCAGAATGAGTGAAGAGATTCCTAATCATGTGGGCATCATGACTGTTTGTGTGCCTAGCTGCCAAAGGGGAACAAATAAATACAAAAGATGAAAGAGAACAGCCATATAAAAAACATTTAAGGCCTGATTCTCCTCTTGTATTGCTTGATCTCTGCCACTGGGATCCATTTTTTCCAGATTTTTTTTTAGACTACTACTGAGAGAAGAATCAGATACATATTGCATATTATGGCAGAATAACTTCCTCATTTCTTGGCCCACAGGAAGTCGTACTGCTTTAAAAGCCATCTGATCTGTACCTGTGTCTAGGTATGGAAAACTAATGGGCAACATGTGAACCATCTGTGTGCTGGGCCATCTGGAGGGACAACTTACACACTGAGTTGGACAAGTACATTTAGCTTTTAAGAAACAACAGAACTCCCAGAGTTAAGATACAAACAAGTGCTTGAACCCATTATGTACTAATAAAACGTAATTCTTTTCGCCCGAGAAAAAAAAACTCAAATTTTGCAAGCTTCGCTGCCCCCTAGCGAGCCAATGACAGAAATCTATTACACAGGAAAAGGGGCTAAAGGTTGACAGCACAGATTTATGTTCAGAACGTAGAACCACCCTTCAAAGATAAGAACCAGAATTCTACTCAACACTCACAATCCAAAGTCCTTGGATAAGGCACCATACGTGCTTATGAAGCTTAGCTAGGCAATCAAGTCGTATTGAAGCTCAATGCAATTTAGTCATGGAAATACTGAGGTCACTAAAAGTTTTGACAGGTTTTTTCAATTTCATTTTTGAGGATTTTGGTTTTTGTTTTAACAGAACAATCCATGATTATTCTGTATGAACAACGGGAACATTAATCATGTAGTTCCATTGATCTGGATTTCTCTTGGGGGGAAAGCAGTACGACTGCTGTGTATGTTGCTAAGTGTGTGTTACCTGAGTTGTCCTTTGAGTCCGATTCAGAGTCAGAGGTCTCTGAGGATTCTGAGGTTTTCTCTGGGAGATGAGGAAGTTGTGCAATATCCATTGGAGTGTCCTTGTACTCGGGGTTACTAAGGAAGAAACAGCAAATACAAACACATTTGGACACAGTACAAAAATATACATATTTTTTGGATTTTATGAAGGTTTGTTTTAACGCTGCTTTCAAATACTTACATTGACTAAAACTTGATTAGTCAAGTGAAGTTTTAGAGCAATCAAAGCATTCTTACCAAAGTGGGACACCATGACTTGTGTGATATCTAATAGTGAAGCTATAATATGTAATCATCCAACAATAGAATATCTTGAATTCGATCCCATTTCTATGCCTGGAAGGACAGGGACTGCGTTTTAACCTTTCCAGTCTGTTTCTCTCCCACTGGCACTGGCTATTAAGAGTTATCTCTGTAACAATGTTCCCTATCAATCCTGTCAGAGCCCTTTCAATACCTGTTTTTCTCAATGTCCTGTTTTCCAGACTTCAATCAAGCAGCCCATACATAAAGTTAGTAAGAATGTTCTTGGTTAGCTCTCAGAAAAATGACTGCTGCTCAAATACCGCTGAAGAATTCAGTCAAGAAATAAAGAAAAAGGGATATAAATTTTTTAAATAATGCACACATGCATGCACATCACCAAGAAATGAAAAGCAACCATTCTAACTATATGACAGATGCACATGTGCATGTTAAGATGCATATGTTAGAGATAAAGAACTGTCAACACACCCATTATAATCATATCTTCATCTGCTCATGTGGTGCTCACCTGTGACTTGTTAGCAGCGAACATGACTGCAATGTAGAAAAGCCACACAGCAAGAGAGACTGAATAAAGTCTATGCTTTTTCTAGGTTTGTACCTTCTAAAAAGGTGTTCCTTTCTGAAATCAGTGGAACAGAGGATCAGATGTAGTTAGACATAAGTGGCAAAGGAATGTAAAAACCAAAATCTTCTATCATTTTTGAATAGGTGAGCATTTTCACATGGCTCAAATTCCACGTTGGTGACAGAGCAGAAAATCTGCGGTCTTGTACAGAGCAATATGAACCATCACTGGGAGAGACTGACATAGTATCACAGTGACGTTGTACCCATATCCAGTCTATTACAATATATTTTGAAAATTCAGAGCTTGCACAGCTCACACTGAAATGTCATTCTTTCAATTGCCATCTTTAAGGTTCTGTCCTGACAAAGTGACTTAATTCCGTTGCACCCCAGGGCAGCCCCAAAATTAGTCCCCTCCAAGCAGAAGGTGCTGGAGGGTTTTCGCACAGTGAATAACAAGTTGCTAGAACAAGAACAGCATTAATCCTCTCTGTCACTATAATTAGTCTATCCTTTTACAGACAGCTGAATCATACTTTCCGATGCATGAAAATGTATACAGACCAGTACTCCTGCTAAGAGTAGACCTAATTATGCCTTGATCTGTCATTAAAATATTATTTGGACATTTAGATTTTTCATGTATTCTGGCATTAAGAGCAATCTAAATTAAAAATACAGACTCAGTGAAGAAGCTAATCTTGCTCTAACAGACCGCTGAAGGGGATGCATCAGAAATATCAAGTTCTTGAAGGAATCTTTGCAGCATGAGACCATGCTGCTTCTCATTTTTATTTTGTGGAACATTTGTGGACTAGGTTCACCATTCTCTGGAAAGCAGCAAAGGGGATAGAGGCTCTAGCTTTCAGTGGTGGAATTTTTATGGAATACTTTTCCAGGCAGAAAATGCACAAATTTCTGGAAAGTTTAAAGTCCTGATTAAAATTAGGACAGTGAAGATGCAGCCCAGAACTGGCACCCTTACAATGAATTCTTTGAGTGTTCCATTCTGCCTCATTCTTGTTCGCTCTGCTAACACATCACTCTGTGGACGTTGAAGAAAAAAAAAGAGGCATAAAGAGGCAGAATAAAGAGGCTATGAAAAGCCCATCCGAGGCTCGTACCATGATAGAAGCCTCCAATCAACAACAGAAGGCACCAATCAACACACGTTACTGCGCCAGGTTACCCCAGCTGCCCCAAATGCTCTCCTGTGAGGGGTTACTTCCTCCTCTGACTCAGAAGTATTAGAGCGTGTAACTTTAGGCAGGTACAGCCTCTTCAGGGTTTGTTGGACCTGGTCACAATCTAGCCCCTAGACATCACTTTGAACTGTCATGGCATCAAAGGGAGGGTAACAAACCATGACAAGCAACTTAAAAGAGGAACAGGCCAGAAAATGGCAATTGCATTTCATTGACAATCTCAAGGTTTCAAATTCTATTTGTTTGTTCATGCTCTGGCATGAAACAGAAAATCCACAAATCTTATTGAATATTTTCGTGAAACTGAACGTGTTGATAGGCGTTTTCAGATCAGAAAGATCAGGTTTATACTTCATTGTCTTTCAGGGACTGTTACAGTCTTGCCTTCAGTTCAGAAACCAGTCCTTAAAAAAAAAGGGCTTTGATAAAACAGATTTTTTCAAGGAAGAACATTTCCTTCAAGATGCCACCACAATTTCTGTTAAAAAATGGCTAGTTTTATTTTTAACTGTCTGATGCTCAACAGAGCAACACCTTCTTTCAAGGATTTTTTTTTTCTGGAGAAAATTACACTCTCTGGACTGATCTTGCAGAGACACTTTTTTTTGTAACATTCCAGGAAATTTCCTTCCATGCATTTCCAATAACCAAATAACTCAGTGCCCAACACCCCATACCAGATTTTTGTAACACAGCCACTGCAAGCTGGGCCAGATCTGTCATCATGCTGGGCAGATTTCAGTGCAGTGTAGGCAGGTAATAACATGATAAAGGGTTTATTTGAAGACCAAGACAGCATAATTACTCAAGAAGATTACAGTATCCAGCTACATAACAGATGTCTTAACATATTTGACCATCAACCAAAAGGCACTATTTCGGAAGAGGATCACGTGAGAAAGTGCTTCTCGTTAACTTTCTCCAGCACAGCAGGCAACTGTTTTTGTTGGAGGTGTTTTTTCCCCCTAAAACTCAGAGCACCAGGGTCAAGCAGCTAAGACAGCGTGCTGGAAGCGATGGGCAGACATACCTAAGAAGGTAATTGACCCAGATGATGTTCTTCTCACTTGCATTCTTGGCATTGACAGCTATGGTGGCACTGGACTGTATCCAGATATACCCTCCGTTCTTCTGCATCCAGCGGTAATACTTTGTCACACACTGTCCCTTGTTCAGCACTGGGGAAAACAAGAGAAACAAGAAATGCGGTATGTTAGCATCCCCGTGTACAATCTGCATTATGTAACAGGACACAGGTACCACACGAAGCTACTGCGCCTGCTTTAGGCTTAATGTGGCGCACCATTGAGATGACAAACAGGATCTGACCTCAAACAGAAGTAGTTGTATGTTTTACAAGCTTTTCAAGTAACATTTTAATCTGTTTTTGCAAACTCTAGTCAAAGAAGAAAAGCAAAAGAGAAGCTACAAATCTCTTTGATTCACAGAATACTTATTGCTTTGTGGACATTTTCAATGCTCACAACGTCGAACACTAAAAAAAAAAGGCGAAAAAAGGCAAATTTATATGTGATTTATTCATAGCTCCTAGGTAGACCTCTTCGAGATCCTGGATATTTGAAAGGTTGGGGAAGATACTCTACCCCTGCTGCTTTGATCATTTCTCCTTATTGCAGGCGATATCAACTACTGAACTTACACATCTGTTCCTTTTGATCTTGTCAAACAGAATTTACAGTTCTCAGATGAACCAAATCTCCACTGGTCAGCAGGGGGAAAGTCTTGGGAGAATTTACTTACTACCAGAGCAAAGTAAATCCACCAACAGACTGAGAAAGAGGCCTAGGGGAAGCACAGAATGACTTGGTTAGGGCCTGAGAGTGACGGCTCTCTCCGATGTTTTAAATATCCCGGCCAGCAGAGAAAAAAATAAAAGCAATCAGTAATGTGAAACACTGTTATTAAACACTCACAGGAAGAAGGCTCAAAAATACAGCTGTTTAAATAATACTTTAACCAAGATATTGGAGGGGGATTTGATTTGTACCTGATACATCAGTGTCCGGAAAAGGGGATGAAATGCAAAGCTTCCGGGGGAAGGAAGGGGCAGAATCTGAGGCAAGGCCTGGGCTATTTGGGGTTATTTGAGCGCAGCAGTCGTCGCCTCTCGCAGGAAGCCCCGCTCGCGGTGCGCTAGAGGGCAGTGTGCATTCACACACACCCGCCGCTTCTGTCACGTCCTTGTCTCCGGCTGCTAAAATGAAAAACCTCTAACTGCTGTAATAAATTTGGCTAAATTAGCTGCTAAATGGTTATCTCAAGTAATATGTATTTGCATTAATCATCTTGCTCTAAACCAGAACAAGCCAGAGTCCTAAAGACGTAGTAAATTCATATTGTCCATTTAATTACGGCTAATAAGTGCTTCATATACAATAGTTTCATGAAGTACATTTTGATTCCTTTTTTTTTTTTTTTTTTGTAGAGAGAAAAGAAAAAAGTCACTTTGGAAAAGAATAAGTATTTAAGGCAGTTAAAGTTCCTACCATAAACGTGACAAACGACACTTTGGAGCTTTCAAGTTAACCAAACGTCTATACCCCTAATTATACCTGTGAATGTATCTCTATCTAAATCCATGCACAGGAGATATCTACAGAAAAAGATATTTACAAAGGCAGCCATTCAAACACAGATGCTTTGCTTCCTTGGAGGGACCCCCTACATGCGAACACACACTTTTTCAAGTATTTAATAAAAAAGTGCATGTCTGACAAGAGAATGTGATGTGTACGTTAGGTTCAGCTGCAATATGAACAAGTGTTTGCAACCCAGGTCCTGGGTTTTTTTTTTTTTTTCCAACTGCTTTGGGTTAACTAGAGCTTACTTCTAATACAGATCCATAAGCTTCCTCAAATTCTTGTGCTTTATATTCCAATTTGTAAATATTCTGCTGAGGTGATTCACTGGCTTCAAAACCTAATTATCAAGGCAAATAAAGATACAATACTAACAACTGACTCTCCAGCACTTCTGTCAAACCACTGACGTATGCAACTTTGGAAAACAATCGCACATAAATGAGCCCAACTTTATTAGTTACGAAGAATAAGGGAAGAAAAGAACTGCTGTAAGTTTTGATTACAGATGACTTTTCCAGTTTAGTAAAATAGAACATTCAAAATACTCTCGTTTACAGCTGACAGTAAAACTGATATGCCTCAAAGTCTGCAGCGATACTGTCTGCTTTCTGGAGAGCTGAGAATGGACAGTTGAACGCAGAAACGCATAAAATCTGTCTGTACTTGCATCTATTAATTATACCGTCCTGATCTTTACAGCAGTTTTTATCTGAGGAGTTTACCACGCTATACAACTATAAAAGGATGACTCTTTACAACTACCTTCATGTACACTTGAAAGTCAAGGGACCAAGTGGGTCACTGACTAGTGAAGAGTACACTGGAATTCAGCAGTATCTCTGCTATTCTGTGAAAACGTTCCTGTCCTGAGCAAAGCAGCACTCATTTCCGAATTGTGGAAAAAAGGGGTAAATTAAAGCCTCATAAATTATTTTTGAAGCAAAAGGTGACTAAAGTTACATGCGATTATGCAGGACTGGGTATATTGGTTTATTTGTAGGAATAGCAGGGAGGGTGGCTTCTCTTAAAGGCTTAGTCTCTTCTGCCAACAAACGTGTAAGGCTCCATAGTGGGGAGTTACATGTTTACGGGAAAGAGGAGAAAACAGATTTTGTTACTAAGTGTGGAAATACAGTGAAATCTTTCTAACACTGGTTTTCAGCTTAATAGCTGTCAGAAACGATCTTTACAGTGACTATAACTGTGAAGAGGAAAATGAAAAAAACTTGAATATCAGGAATAAAATGACAAATATAATTTCCTTTATAAAAGAATCCTTTAATCAAAGGAAATTATATTTGTCATTTGTGAACCCCTTTATATGTATATACCAGTATATATGTATATATGTATATATATACATGTATATATATACATATATACATATGTATATATATACATATGTATATATGTATATATGTATATAAAGGGGTTCACAAACTTTAAACCCTATTTATATATACATAAATCCTTACATATATACAAAAACCCTTTAATCAGAGGAAATTACTGAGAGTTAATGTTTTAAAACTAATGACCTTTACATTACCTGAGCAGATATATTCCCTACAATGGTGGATGCTAAATTTGACTAAAATTTCCTGAAATATGACTTAGTTATTCAGCTCCATGTCGGAGGTAAGCATGCAAGAAATGTACACTATATGTGTTTCTAAGAACTAAAAAAAAATCTCACTTATTTCTCCAGTATGAATATATTTCTATGTACACAGTTCCCAAAAGAGGGATTTCAGTCTTCCTTGGAAGCTTTTCACACAGCAATATACTTGTAGCAGTGAAGTGAAGAAGGAGGGGGAAGAAGAAATAGTCAGTGTTCTTTGCAGGAACCCAATTCTGTTAGAAAATCAAAATAAATCAGTACAAGCTTGTCTTCAGAAATATGGTTACAAAAAGAAAAAGAACATGGTTTCTTCCTGTAAGGCTGTTCTGAGAAATCAAAGCCAAGGCTTCTAAATAGTGAGTTGTTTTTTAAAAGAAGGAAGTAGTTTAATTCAGTTTGAAGAGGAGATGAAGAAACTGTATATCAAAAGCAGTCTTTTAGAAAAGTCTTTTACAAAAGGACATTTTACTCATGTGCATATGCATTTAAAAGCTACACTATATTGCGTATTCAGGTAAGTATAGAGTAAATAGGAAATGATGAGATCATCTTCACACAGCTTCACAAAGAGGTTCTTTTAATTGGTGAAAATATTGAAGTTACATCTGCTGGGCTATTCACCCTTCTCCTTGAGATACCTTTATCAATGACTCCATGGTATTGATACTGAATTCCTCTTGCTATAAACTTGGAAAAATATTTTTAATTTACTACATGAGGATGAAAATACTATATTTAATACCACTGTTGGATACTTAGCTGTAGCCACAAGTACTCTTCCTACATCCACAAAACTGGCAGACGAAACATGAAAAGGAATACTGACTCTTTAATCTCTACTTCTCCACCTAAGGCCCAAGGCAAGCTGACAGGGTAACTTCATTCTGGAAACAGAGGTGCTTTTTTTTTTTTTTTTTTTTTAAATTCTGGTTTACTTTTTCTTCTGCTTTTGAAAACTGTGAGCTGTTAGGGAATGAACCTGGCATATACTTAAAACAAGAACAAGTTTCTTTATCTAAAAAGTTATAGTCCTTGATGCTTGTAGGAAGGTCATTTTCAAAACCCACAGGAAAAATAGCATCAGAGGCAGAAAGACTGCATTAAGTGCCTTATTTGCTTGTAACAGAGAGAGTTTTTCATTTATAACAGCTCAGAGGATCAAGTGAGTCTTTGATGTTGTAAGGACTTTTCTATAGATTTTGCAATTAGTGAGTTAGATATTTTAAGTAGTGGGCATCCACAAATTGGATTGTAGCAATGAAAAAAAAGCACTGAGCAATATTTAGCAATGATGTTAAATAATATGCGATACTTAAGCAGAATTATGAGCTGGATGACAGAAGACTGTAGCCTGTGAGCAACTGCGTATCACCTCTCTAATTTTCCCAAACGCTTCAATTTACTACAGAAGAGTGAGTGTGGGGTAAGATGGGGTGAGGACGAGGTAAGAAGGGACTATGTGCAAACGTGTCCTCTCCACGCTGGGCTAACAGTGTGGGCTGTGCGTGAGCTGCTTGGGCAAGAACCTAACCCCTCCTCACCAAAGCTCCCCTATGTCACACTGCTCCCCCTTCCCTCAGCGCAGACAGCTGCTTACCGGCCCTCGCTGACTTACAGTCACCCAGTACAGTTCTCGTAAGAAAATAAAAATATAGCCAGCGAGGAAAATATCAATTCTGTGCGGCTTACATAAAACTACATTTTGCTCTTGCCATATGGCAGGAGCAAGCCTTCAGTGCTGGACAGAAAGTATCTTTCTTTAGGTTTGTGTACAATGCAGCAAATTATGTCAATAATACTGACCAAGGCTTAGGCTGCTACTGCGCTATGAACATTCGGAAGTAATAACTACAGGACTCTAAATATAAATTCATCTTTTCCAAAGACAAACAGGAGTTAGCAGTTTGTATTCATGAAAGAAAACTGTGTCTCACCAGTACCTAAACTCATTCTTCCGGAACAACATTTTTAAGCATATGCGTTCATTCTAAAAATGCTAAGTGTGCAACTGATTTGTTGTTTACTTGTACAGCGTGGAATATTGTTTAAACTTCCAGCACAGGACTGTTATGCAAGGAATACCAAACACATTAAGCATAGGTAAGGTTCAGCAGCTTTGCAGGAGGAAAATGAAAGCAAAACCCTTTCTCTATGCAAAGGACTGGAAAGATTAATAAACTTTAAAAAATAAACCGTATTTGTCCTGCCATTCTTTGCCTTTCAAGAGGTGCAAACAGTTATAGCAGTCTGAGCTGAGCTGTTGAAAAATATGGATTCACATTAGGATCCAAGCTCTGTAGCTCAAGGCCATCTCTTGTCAAATGCGATGAGAATAGTCTTGTGTGCTCAGGCAGGGAAGAAAAGCAATTCCAAATAGTGAAAATTCCATGCGTTGCTTTTGCAAAAGCAACCCGCAGATTGTGTAACCTGCTCTAACTCCAGGACAGTTGTTCTCCGGCCTTCTGAAAACTGCTAGCTGCCACAAGGGATTTTGCCTTCACTGAATTCCAGATTATTTCAAATAAGGACCAGGAAGATCTTTTGCTTAAAATCAACCAGATTTCACCAGCTTATCAAGTCACAACAGCAGTAAATAAAGAAAAAATAGCACTATGTTTAAATCATCACCTCCTTTTGAAAAATAGCACTATGTTCAAATCATCACCTTCCCTTCTTACATAGTGCTCATAAGATACCATTTTCTGCCGGTCCATCAATCAAAATGGCAATTTTATAATCATGAAAACATATGTTTAACATTAATTATTAACAAGAGCAATAATATTAGGGAGAATATTTATTCTGAAACATTATGTGGGTATTGATCAAATGTAATGGTAGAATTATAATACCTAATTCAATGAATCAGCAGATACGCTCTCCCACAGAGGCTAACGGCACATGTAACAGAACAGTGCTCTGTGGTTTCTAAAGACAGTGAAGGCTACAGTGCCCAAAGACAATCATTTAATACTTGGAATCCACAGTCTATTTTTTTCTATTTCTTTCTTTTTTTTTTTTTTTTTTTCACATTCTCTCCTTTTAAGGTTTTTGCTTAGTTGAGAGGGTGTCATAGGAAGGATTCGACTACTCTCTAGGTAGTCTTCCCTCTAGACTTCCTTCTCTCTCACATTTTCTTTCTCCCTCATAATTTGTCAGTCTCCCCATGACTTTTAAAACCTCAGTCCTGCTAGGAAGTGATTTCTTTTTGCTAATATTGAAATGGTCCCACTTTGAACACCAACTTCAGACACAATGTCCATTTGCATTAATGAGCTCTCTGTGTTCAGACTGAAGAGGAAAATGAAATTCCAGATCCAAAATTTACCCACGGATACTGAAATGCAACATAAGGTGAGAAATTTGGCCCTGCTTGCTCAAGGAGTTCAAATCCATCTCTTCCTTAATATTAATGTCCATGGTACAACCGAATGTTTGAGATGCCTTCTAACCACCGTGAAGATTCACCCCTTGCTCACATTTGGCAATAAGCTGCATTTAAAACATATATTTTAAACACATTATCACTTTTAAACTAAATCACCTGTAAAACAATACACAAGCAAATCAACTTTCTACAAGCCCTAAACAGGTAATTTAGCACTACCTTTCCCAAAGAAAGCAAAAATCCATTTTAAAATAAAAATAAGGTAACTTTCAAATAAGTTAGCATGTTATGATTTCAGAACCAATACCTGACCGTCTTTGGAGGTTAGATACAACAAAAGCTGTAGATGTTTGGATGTGGACGCAGTGGGGATGCAGTCCTGGACACCAGCACTGGCACCTCACTCATGAAGGGGAACTACACAAGTGATTTATGTTGTTTCTTCCAAATGAGTGCTTATAGGACAGACCTGTGGCATACCATACTCTTTGATACATGCTACACATATTTATTGATACTGTTTTCACCTGCTTTTCTCAGAGACATGTGAAGAAGAGAGGAGGGAGAGAAAAGGGAATTCCTAAACAGTAGGGATGTACAACTGTTTCTTCTTACCTTAGTGCAGTAAGAGTTCAGGATGGAGTTTTTCACAGTAAAGTCAGAAACAAAACAGGCCATCCCCTGATTTCTAATAGAGTAGCACTTTTCTAGTTTACATTACAAGACAATGAAAAATTCTGGTCTCCGTAAGTATGGAGTGAACCTCGACAATGAAAAGGAAAACACTTTGTGGCCAGAAGTATTTTCCTCCTCCCTTTTAACATGGCAAACATTTCACATGGCTCCGCCAGTTGGAATGTAGCAAAGTCACCATGGAAATAGTTCAGTGGACAGAGTGAAGGTGAAGCTGTCAGAGACGCACAATAAATCCTGTATTCCCATGGCTTTGCAATTTATCATGTGCTTCTGCAACCTATCACAAGAATAATACCAAAGTATAAATTCATCTGTGGAATTGGAAGATTTCAGCTCAAAGAGATTTAAAAAATAAAAGGGTTGATTAAGCAAGTAACAGTGAAACCTGAGTTTCTAAACAGAAGTTCAAGCTCATGCAGTCCCTTATTGCAGTAGCTTTAATTGTATGGCCAGCACCGTGCACATTTCTACTGTAAAAATAGAAAAGTTTAGGTAAAAGTTTCACTTGACTAGGGCATGAGGACAGAAGCAGTTACGGTGATACCAAATGAGAATTCAATCATCCTTCGAAGCCTGAAAACACTTCAGCCCTGGTGGTAAGGGCAGACTTGTGGGAAAGTTTTCCCTCAATTTAGACAATACTTGGCAGATCTACCCAGCCTTCTTTCCTTGGCTTTCTTTTGCGCTTTTCATCGCTGCGCACACCTCCCCGCACAGTTCACTTTTCCCTCTTTGTTTTCGTGGCAAATGACAAATACACGGAGGCCATTTTGCGTTACTGAGGCAGCCAGGACATTTGTGGTGATTGATGCTCGACTGTGGGGAAAAAATGAGCTATGAAAGAATTACAATGGAGCGCAACGGAGCGCCTACAAACTGAAATGGGCATGTACTAATTAGCGTTGCATTAAACAGTTGGATTTAATTTGAAGATGAAATAGCATCAAGAATGAAGTTAAAGGGCTATCAATGCAAACTATATTTGAGGCATCTTGCAAAATAACTGTATATTGCTGTGCAAGAAAAGGTAAAAATTTGCAATTAGGAAATGGCAGGTTCACAGCTAATGGTTTAAATAGCTTAAAGGTTTAGCTTTGTAGAGTTCTCTGGTTTATTTACTATCCAAGAGATCTGATGCTTCTGGTAAACTCTCTTACATACTTTACAAACACAGAAAAAAAAAACTGTGCCCAGTAGCACACAATTAGCATGTGAAAAATTTAGCCACAAGATATCACGGAGATCAGAAATTTATCAGGATTTAAAATATCTGAATATTTATATGGATACTTAGAATATCTAATATTACAATAGCAACAAGCTCCGTCCAAAACCTGTAATTTAGGTTGTGGTTCAAACCCTCATCTTTCAAAGAAAGAACCAGCCATGAATTAATAAGGGAATATAGCCAAAAAGGGTGCAAAGTATGCATAACTACCTGTTGCAGAATGTTTTCCACCTACTTTTAAAGTAACTGACATTTTTCAGAGCGCAGAAAAAGCTATTCAGCTAGACAGACCAGAATCTCACATAAACCAAAGAAGCATTTGCCAGAGCGCACACAGTAGCTGTAAGATGTCAGAGCATGGCTAACTCCATAACTCTGAAAGATGTGAAGCATATGTACTCCTGGTTCGGTACAAGTCTCTTGAAGTTCAGTGTTTCTTGCTGTGCCAGACTTGTGTTGGGGAACAAATTCACTGGCTTGAGTGTCAGAGAGACCAGATACTCCAGCAATGGCTTCCACACACCTACCAAGATGGAATCTAGGCATTATCAAATAGTACCACATGGTGAACTAAAGACAACAGTATTACTCTGAAAGCAACTGTTACGCATTAGTACAGAAAATCAAAAATTAGGTATGTGTTAAGAAAAAAAAATCTCTTTATGTATTCTTTTTTTCCATTTTCTTATCCCCTGCTCCCTCCTCTTGCTTTATCATCACCAACTCTGGGTGAAAGGATGTAAGTATGGCTGGTCTATAATAAGGGCAGGCAGGCGGCAATACTTTGAAAACAAGATACTGTCATCTGGATGCCAAGCGGGCTTGGTTTAAGAATTAGCTAAACACCAGACATTTTATCATCCTAATTTAGAATCAATCTTGCTTTTTAGTGATGATAATAAACTTGTACAAACATGAGATTCATTTGTATATTTTAGCATTTTATTTCAGTCACAGAATGCAAAACCTGACATTGGAATCAGTTTGATTCTTTCTTTTCTTTTTTTTTTTTTTTGGTGATTGAAGATATTAAGCACTACAAGAGCATTGAAATTTCGATCTGATTAGGATAAAAAATCCTCAGGATCAAAACACTTCTTTTTTTCCCCCTACAGTTTTACTAATTGTGTGCTACTTGACATTGCGGAGTTATTCCACAGCATGATAGCAAAATATGTGAAGTGTATTTTACTGTTAGAAATTATCAACTCATTCTATTTGTTTTTCATGTGTTTGAGGTTATTAAGAGAATGAAAAATTATAACTGATGTGCATAAGTTAAAAGGTCTGGTTCAACTACAGCTGGTAGACTAAATCACCAAGCAGTATTTTGTGTGTCAATAGGAATTTTCTACTGAACATACATAAAAGAAATCATGAATATATAACTGATTTAAAAGCAGGCTGAGGGGCAATATTCCTTGACAAATATGGCTGTGATGAAAAAGGTGAATGTGGAATAGTTTATTTTCGGAAAGACTGGATTATTCTAAGCACTGGAAACCAAATAAAGTAGATCAGAGGGAATGCTACCAAACATACTCATCAGAGACCTTTGCTTTATGGGAAATGAACTGCCCTAGCTCAGTTCCTGAGGAACTGTATTTCTTACAGCTGTAAATCAAATCCTCAAGAAACAGAATGACATTTTCTAAGCAATAGCTGAGGACAACAAGTATCTTCTTTTTATTTTTTTTGTGTCAGTGTTCTGAATGTAGACATCAATTAGGACTCCAAAATGAAAAGGCTCATATTATATACCAATATATATTTGTGACAATGTTCTTCTGAGCAATATATTGATTTTCAAACAGTGGCACGTTGTCGTATACCTGTCCAAAACTATATTCATGGTTCCCTTCAAAGGTCTTGACTTTAATATGTCCTGACTGCTTCCTTAATGACCTCCATTGAACAGTAATACCAAGTACTTGATGTCACTGTTCAGAGGACAGCATTAATTTTTTCATTTAGATGGAAGACATATATCCCTACAGCATATAGTAACCATACATTCTTAACAGCAATCTACTTCTTAAATCAAGAAGCGATGAAGAAGGGATGATACAAGCCCCTGTAAGAGGGATGCACAGAGTGGCAGCCAAAGAGAAGCACAGTGAAGAAAAGTCTGACTAAAGAGCAGAGACATCACGCAGCAATTTCATTAATTTTATTGATTACTGGTATAGAACTGACACAGATGTTTTTCCTGATAGCTTTAAGACTGGGGATCCTTGTTATTGGAACAAAGGCAGTTGTGCCCACTGAGCGACTTGGTGTCTTCCTCTACTTCCTCTACTTGATTTGCCCCTTAGCCTTGCCACACTCCTACGCTGGGCTAAGGGTAACATGTTCTGTCACCTGCCCTGGTCTGACAAGCGGTAAATTAGAGGTGGGCACATGAGGAGTGTCTGCTTAGCTGTTAGCTCCAGTCACATAACAACTGTGTGGTGTAGAATGGGCCACTCCCAGTCTCTCAGGCCACATACGCTAATGATGCCTGTTACACAGCCAGGGTACAGCTACAGCTGTGCTTTTTGAGAGCTCTGAAATGCAGGTTGACTGCACCTCAGCCAGTTGCTGTGTGTAGACATGACGCTATCCTGTGTGTAGGCTGTTAGCTATAACCTCTGTGAGAGAGATTTGATTTATGGGATGCAATATCTGCCAGGGTTTCTACTAGCAATTTATTCAAGGGATACAGAAGAGATAAACAAATGGGAAGTTTCCTAAACTTCTGAAATCATGAAGCATTATAAGATGAGAAATGCATTAATAAGGCAGAATTGTATCACCAAACACCTGGCTGGGGAATTTATTAAAAACAAAAATACAACCAACATGATCACTGAAACCTTGAAGGAAAGAAGAGAGAAACAATATCCCTAAACTTTTTATTTTTGCTTGAAAAAGCTGATATTTCAGCAACTGGTAGGATCACCAACATATATTATTGTGTGGAAATCAATGCTGGCATATGCAGGTCTGAGTATAAATATAATTTTATTACTCTACAAGGGCATCAAGCTCTAACAGACATAAATCTCTAAGTAAAAATGTTGACTCCACTAAACCTAATGGAATTTTTGCTATTTACTTCACTGGGGTCAGGATTTTAGTCTATAAAGTTGCTCTTTTAGGGCATAATCCCCATGACCATTGAGGCCAAAGAAAGCTTTTCCATTGACTGTAATTGACCTTTCATTAGGAAAGCAGTTACCTTATAAAAGACTGTTGCTGCTACAGTCCTGGAGATCTTCACTATTATACTTACTATGGTTTATTCTTCAAACTGCTTTTGTCTTCTCTTATTTGAAATAGAGTTAATAAGGTCTTTTTTTTTCAAAGTTTCTAATGGGCTACTATGAACTGCAGCCATCAACAGCCCTCTTGATTTTTCTGTATGATTTTGTGCAATATCTTCTTTCCCCATCTCCACTTTAATGTCTATGATTAACTTGGATGAGAAGGCAGGATGTCCTGGTCTTACTTGTTCCTTCTTTTTCCCTGACATGTTTTTAATGAATAGGCAGAATAGACATTTTATGTGACTTTGCATTTACACTCAGATTCACCACTGAAATCTGGAATCTTTTGTTTTAATCTCTAAAAGTTATTTTCTCTTCTATAAAATTAAGATTTTTAGAACATTCTGCAGTCCTCTATCAAACACGTCCTCTTGAGTTTGCTACTTTCTCCAGTTTGCTTCTGCTTTGTCCCAAGACTTTCTAACCATCACTTTGACTTCCAGTTCACTGTTCACAGTCACTGTTTGACTTCTCAATTTACTGTTGATCCTACTTTGGAGGCTGGACTAGATGATCACCTACAGTCCTTTTCAACTTGCCTCATTCTACAAACATCTTATTCATACAAAACAAGAGAACAACTGTATGTAAAATATCTAACTGGCCTAATCTGGTTTAAAATTGTGTTTAGTGTATCAGAAATAAAAATAATCATACTCAAGCCTCACTATGCCAGATGCTGATAAACATGAGTCCTTATGTTTAAAAATCTTGCAATCCAATTAGTTAAAATGGACATGCAGTGAGAAAGGAAATAGTCAGGTGAAGAGATTGTCTAGAAGTTGACCTTGAATGCCAGGTCTATGCAATCCTAGCCCATTGCTCATTCACTGCCCTAAACTGCTGCTTATACTATCTGCATAGGTCTCTTGGATTTCTAAAGATGAATGTTTCATAAAGCATATTCTATTTAAGAGACAAGTGGTCATTGAGAAGATTAAGGTCTTTTTCAAATGGGATGTTCATCTCTGCCAGGTGGTATGTTAAGACTGTGACTCATAAATATCTTTTATTTCCTTGGTCAGAGAGTACAGTGGAAGTGCAACTTGTCTTATGTTTCAAGAGCCCAAGTAAGCTTCTGAATTTGTTCATTCATTTCTGTGCAAATGCTATATGCTCCTGGATATTTAATACTGAAAATGTAAATGATGCAAAAACATTCTGTTATCATTTTGGCTAATTGTTTTTTTTTTTCCAGAAATGTATCTAACCTGACCTTCTTTTGACAAATGTAGTTTACATGCTAGAGTCGTCAGCGATTACTTTTTAAAGAATTACAGATACAAGCATCAAAGATGACTGTCATATATTTATTATCATCGAAGTGATAATCTAGAATATAGAAGTGACAAATATCTCTTTTCCAGTTTTCCAAATACAGTTATCTGCCTATCTTCCTTTGCAGCTAAAGCAAGATACTTTTGGATTGAGGATGTGTTTTGCCCTCCATTATAGTCATATGGTCTTAAGAAAGGTTATTAAAGATGGCAGATCTGGGTTACTCCTCTTTTATCAGTAAGTGTTAGCAGGCCTTCTCAGCATTTCATCATGTGGTTTCATCATTATGAAGACATGTGGGGAGCAGAGCTATTCAAACCTAGGACCTCAAAACTACAGGAATGGAGGTAATACACTGGTTGGTTAAAACACTGGCAGAGCTGTAGCTCAGTGATATCTGGAGCAACCTAGTAGAATCCCAAATATGCTGCAATTTGTGATCTCCCTGTCCAGAAAAGGAAAAAGGAAGAGAGGAGCTAGGGAGATAGTTTCTCAAAATAATGCACAGCACATATAACTGAACAGCTGCTGGAGACTACTGTAATACAAATCTAATTTTTAAAGCCTACATACATGAACATCTTACATGTCTATACAAAGACTTGAATATATAAGAAACAAAGTTATATTTCAACCACCCACTATGGAGTCCTATGACAAAAAAAAAAGTAGGTGAACATGGAGATCTATGATTGTGAAGTATAACAATTAGTTCAGGAGCAAACAGATGTTATACTGTTATACCAGATAATTTTGACAAAAATGGAGGTACTTACAGTCTAAGTGACTGTGTCTGATGCCTTCCACATCTTCAGCGTGAATGAAGTGGTAACATCTCTTTCCTACAATATCTACTGGGGTCAGATCCATGTAATCACTAATCCTAAAAATGGAAAAAAAACATACAGTCTTATAGTTTAAGGAGAAGAACACTCCTGTGGAACTGTCAAATGACTGAGAAACTAAAATCTGCAAAAAGTTTTTCAATGCTGTATTAATTCTGTGAGGACTTTACTACTTTTCTAAATGGACTGCCTATTCAAAGAAGATATAGTATCTAAAAGAAAAGTGTTTTTAAAGTAAACCTTGAAATAATTCACTGAAATAGGTGTCAAGTTAAGCTTTAGCATATACTCCTCCCACAGCATATCACCAGGACAGTGTAATTCCATGAAATTAAAAAGCCTCAGCCACACTCTAAAATCCTTTCTAAAAGACCAAGATGATTCAAGGTTATATAATAAAGTAAAAAAAAATGTTATGTTTATACCAAACGATTAGAGACACTTTTCATTTCAACAGATTGGTCTTCTATTGGGTATATTCATGAAAAAGCTCTTCATTTTGGGCACAAAGTCCTAACTGGTATTTCAAGGGATGTAATTTAAATGCTAAGACATACAGATGCCTCAGGGTGTTATCTTTTTTAGTCTAATTCACTTGGGAGCCCAGCTCTCACTTCAGGCTCTTTCAACTGTGACTTTGTGGTTTAATGCACATACAAACTTTAAAATTTGTTATGTTGATCTTTGTGTGTATCCATATATGTGTGTGTCTGTGTGCATGTGCAAGCTCCTGACATTGCCTATAAAAATGTCAATGTACTTAAACACAGTGCAGAAAAAAAAATGCCTTGCTTACACAAGCATCACAAACCTTTGGAAGTATGTCTGTTTTCTAGAAATAGAATAGTATTTAGGATTTTAGATATGTTACAACAAGTGAAGTTTGCAGTCTTGAAAAATAATTGCCATCTTCTATTTCCAGGGTTTTAAGAAACACCAAACATCTTTATATAGCTAGATAGCTGAAGCAACTGGTGCATGATCCAGAGCACGGCCCTATGGCTAGGCTCAAGCTGAAACTGAACCACATACATCAGAGGGGTTCCCCCAGGCAGATGTTGCAATCACTGATACTGATGCACTGACTGAGGCAGAATGGTGCTTGCCTGGGTGTATACGGGAAAAAGAGCATATAGATCAAAAAGGCTGAAGGAGAAAAGTTCCACAGCAGCATTGATGGTCTAACCCAAATAAAAAAGCAAACAAAAAAAAAACCCAAAAAACACAAGAGTACAAAAAAGAGATTAGCTGCTCTCTGAGACTAGGTCTTGTGCAATCCCTCTCCCCATTCGTTTTTTTTTTGGGGGGGTGAGAATTTGTGTTCATTTGCTGGAAATAGAGGAACATATCAATTATACAGTGTACTCTGCCATTAATTTCTTTCCTTAAGAAAAAAAATGCAGGATGCAAATAACCACTTGGGTCAAAAAGAGTAAACAATAGTATTTCTATTCTTGAATCTTGTTTTCTTTATAAGGAAACATCTTGCATTTATGTTTATATGGAAAGGCACTGCAGGGTTCCCCATCAGGTTCAGTAATAGCAATGAACAGACTCACATAAAATGTCTCCAATTCACACCCTTCAAACTAAAAGTAAGACAAACAGCTTATTTTGGAATCTAGAGAGTCTTTGCAATCAAGTCTGCAGGGTCACAATACCATGGGATCTAATAATCTCTGCCTTTTGCCGGCATCAGCATCGCTGACTGAGTGGAGCAGTTGGTTTGACTAAGAGGCCAGGACCTGCTGTCCTGGCTGGGCTGGGCTGGAGTGCCAGGGCCCAACGCTTGGGTGGGCGCTCAGCTCTACTGAAAACACAGGCTTGATTCTCTAAAATATAAGCATAGGATTATTTTTGAGCAGATCAGTGTTTCCACTGACTTATAGGACTGTTAATATAACTGAAATCTAAGGCCAGGTATATGGTTTAGTGCTTTGTTAAATGGGAGCCACAAGGCTCAGGCTTTGGTAGGCTTGAAGCTGTCTATGCAAGACTGTTTCTACACATCTTAAGAAATGATGTGTTCATTCTTAGGGTCAACAGGATTACTGATGTGGGCAGCTCCACAGATTCTAAACGCCTGGTTTATGGAAAATGCAATGGTTGCTGGGTTATTTCCTTTCTGGTACACACTAGGAGATATGGCTATAGTAGCTCATGCTAAACTGGGTTATAACTCTTTCCAGGTGGTCTCCAGTCACTAATAGTTGACATTAAAGCCTGATACTGTCCTCCAGCAGAAGCCTCTCTGTTTTGGTTTTCGTTCTTTATCTCAGTGCAAGGCGAACTGTCCTCTGGATGAACCTATCTCGCTCCACTGACTGATAAAGAAATTCTAGACAATTTTAGACTAGATGGTAAAGTTTAGATGAAATGAATCCCACACTTGGAAAGCAGACATGGATTTACATGCCATATTTTTGGCACCAAAGTTTTAAATCCACATTTAATAATCCCAGCAAGAAAAAAAAAAGGTTAGTTGTTAGAAACAGCCAATACATCAGCTAACTGATCTTGCCTCAAAGAGAAACTAACTGTACACTAGTTGCTACTCTGAGTCCAGGATTTTCATGTAAACCTTTTCATTCAGAAGAAAGCAACAAGATGCACCCAAAGAGTCAAGTAATGCTGCTCCTGCTCCCTGCTGCTGCGAGCAGGCAGCCACTTGGAAAACTAGGAGTACTATTGATTTCACTCCTGCTGATCCAGTGGTCCACTGTGAGCATTCATTTCAGTTAAGTAGCAATGCTTCTGTTCCACACTCCCCGCGGCTGCCAGCAACTCCCCATCGCTCCATAAATAGTGCTTACAGCTTCCCCAGCATGCATCCATTTTTCTCTGTTTTCATCAGTGCTGCACTTGTTTTCTGCTGCAGCACAGAGAATGTCCCTGCTTTCTCCATGGGTCAGGAGCCAGGGATACTTAGGCTCCCTTCCTATAGCCTCAGAAGAAAGATCCTAACTTCTCCCTGACTCAGAGAAATGCCTCAGCAAATGGCCAGGTAATTAATCCAACAATTTCACAGTGTTTGTTTGGTCACATCCTTCCCTTCTGCCCTTCTCATGCCTCCAGTTTTAATAGCCATATTCTGGTTTGCACGTGCTATGAAAACCAAGCCCTATCAATCTACCTCCATTTTCCACCAATAGCAACCACATTGCCTCAGTGAGCTATTATGTGCCTCCTAATCACAGCAGAAGTGCTTCTGTTATGTGGAATTCCTCTTATAATTCATTTTTAACACTTCCGCAGTGGCTTAAAATGAAACTGTTGCAACATAAAATCAAGTGCCGCCATATGCACTCTACTCTAGCATACAAGTTAAAATCCATCACAAACAGGGAGAAGTAACAGTAGATGTTGCCTTCATGTTAACTAACGAAAAACATTTGTAAGCTCAATGCAAAGCACTTCCTTGCATACATCTATCTTAGCTCTTCCTATGCAATTACCAATCAGTGCTCCATGTCTGATGCATCTTAGGTTTTTTGGTGGTGCCTCTCTCAGGCATTTGAAAGTTTTATTGCTACATAAAAGTACCGGGAAGGTTTAAGAAAAAAAGGTTTAATTTTAAAAAAAGGGCCTCATAAAAATGCCAAAATTAATGAAAGAGAGAGCATAAATCTTTCTAATACAGCCCAACAAATTCATATCATACTTGACACGATGGAATAGTTCATTTTTCCTATCCATTTGATTCTTGGATTTTTTTCATTGAGGCTGCCAGTGAAGGCAACAATAAGTGCGTGGGGTATATTGTTTCTTTGTTTTTGTTTTCAAGATAATCTGCTCCTTAGGAACCGGACAGATACCAGCGACCCATTTTAGAGAGGCCACTGAAGAGCCCTGCAATGGCAATGACTTTCCATTACTATCATGGTAGGTCATAGTCAGATCAAAGGCCTCATCTATGTTCTCCTCCTAATCAACTGAATTTTTCACTAACTGTGCTAGACTGTACATAATCCAGAAACCAGTTTGTTAGAGTCATGGGCAACAAGTGAAACCAAACTTTAATACCATTATCAACTCTCTTTATAACTTTGTGCAGATGATTTTTTATGGCTTAGTTTTTCCAACCTGAAAATAGGAACGGTATCTCCTCTCTTCACAAAATGCTATACAGTTCAGATGTACATTGGAGTTTAGCATTATTAGAGTTCAGCAACGTGGCAATAAAGATAACTTTGCAATTGAAACCTGAGATTATTTTCAGTGGCTTAAGCTCTGATTCAACAAAGCACTCAGGTTTATGCACTTCTCTGTGTGTGTGCCATGGTGGCTGTCACATGAAAAGCCTGCATTAGCCCACTTGAGCCCCGTCCGTGGCCATCAGCTGATGCTGCTCCAACCTCACCAGTGCCTTGTCCCCACCTGGCAAAGCCCCTCCCCGCCCCTGACTGTGACCCATGGATTCGCCTGTCGCTGTGGTGGTATCCAGTGCCCAGGCCTGGAGCTGCCCTCGCCTGCCCCGATGCCACATGGGTGGTGGGACGGGCCCTGCTGCCACGGGGAGCCCTCATCAGTACCAGCCTTCACCCCTTCTGAAGCAGCTGGCTACCACTGTGTGCTTCCGGACACATCAAACCCTAGTATGTCCTGTTTCCTATCTCACACCTTTCTGAATCACTGTCCTTATCACATCCATTAGAGCTGCCACTCAAACAGCTTATCATCTACTCCCATTTCAGTCCTCTTTTTCCAAGTGTGCCCTTGACCAATTTGATTCCCAATTTTCCTATTTCTGAAGCAAAGCCCAGCTCTCTAGACCATCTAGGCCATCTGTGCTACCTTTCTCTTAAACACTAAACATGGTGCCTTCTACAAATCAGCTCAAAATGGAAAACTTTAAAAGTTCAAATAATAAAAGAAGAAGAAGGATTTTAGTTAAAATGTAAACATGAAGAAAGCCATATAGGTCAGGCCAGTGGTCTATCTAGTTCTGTATCCTTTCTCTGACAGGACCCAGAAATTGATGTTGATTCTAAAAAACAAGGAAAACTTGAGAAGACCCTGCCTGAGCATGATGTCATGTAAATCACATTTTTTTTTAATTTATATTTATCCTCTCAGAGTGCAATGATACTGAAGACGATGATGATGAGAGTAAATTCAGTGCTATCATACAACATTAGACTGACATTACAGGAGTCACACATCTCAACACTTTCTATCCAGTCCATGGAATACACACAGAATACACACAGCTAAAACAAATTTTACGAAATGAGCTAAAAACTGTACCTATTTTCACAGTAAATGATATTGAGGTCCATATTCACTCGAGTGACAAACATGTGGCAGTCAATCCTGACTTCATTGATTGTAGGAGGTGGCAAAGCATGAGCAACAACAACAAGTCCCATGATCTGGCTCGGTACTGTCCGCCCATGGGACAGTGACACTCTCAGTCGCAACCGGCCTGTTATATGAATCACCTGGAAAACAGAAACAATAAATGTAACCCCAGTGCATTTTGGATACAATTGCAACTTCATCTTTTTTAATATATTTCATCATTACTCCTTGTACTACAATTTATGACTGTGTTGAGTGGTCTAAGTAACTGCCAGCATTAGCATTGAACTTAATATTGGCTGCCAACATGTTCCAAATATTCTCATGGCAAGAAAAGAACATAACAAAGAAATGGTTTATATTTCTCCAGTAAACACTCAGAATCCCCATGCTCTTGATTTTTTGTTGTGATCATTATTACAAATAGAAAAAAAAATGAAAAAAAAAACAAAATAAGAAATGGAGAGAGAGAAAACTGAAATAATGTGGGTAGAATGGGGAGCACTAATTTATTAACACTGAGAGATTAAAAATGAGACACGAAGATCTGCAGTTTAGAGACTATTCAAGAAAAGATTTAATTCTATTAAATTAACTCCTAGTCCTCTACATCCTACAGACAGTACTGACACCTGAATTACATCTCTGGCAATTCAAGAAGCAAGAGTCCATGAGTGATCAGTGAGCTCAGCTGCAGGACAGTCTTCCTGGATACACAGCAAGATTTTTGTTTCAGAGCTGGTAGCCAAGCAATGTCTTCACTTAATGCACTAACACACGTGAAGAACTTGGGGGACTGACAGTTTCTTTCCCTGTTCATAAGATAATCACTAGTCAGAAGATGCACAGGAGATCTGATTGCACTAGTGGAGAGTGAAACTCTAAGAAGGCTGCCTGCAATGGAATAATTTGAAATTCTCTAAAAAGAATAACCAAACACTTCCAGTTTCACTCTTATCAGGGTTTCTATTATGGGTCAATAAAGTTTTTTTTTTTTTTTTCTTTTTTTTTTTTTCAGTGAAAGAATGCCAGACACTGAAGTATTTATAAAAATTGCAGTCTGATAGTCATGAATAAGAGCCTGGCATGTAGGCTCATATAGGGCCTGGCAGCACGTACTCTTCCAAACATTTTACCCTCAGAGTGCGTTCCAATATCAACATGCAGAAAAGGCTTCCAGGACATAGAGATCACTATGCTGGGATGCATTTCACTCCCAGACTTCCTACTGAGGGGTCAGTGGAGATGCTGCTTAGTACCAAGTACCCTGGCAGAGGTGACAGATACGATGCAGTTACACATCCCCTGATATTCACACATCTCAAAGACAACAGCAACAAGTCTTTGGTCACTGCTAATCTGAGGCTGATTGCTAATAGAAAGTGAGAAAGAAGAAGAAAGTCTGTCTTTCATTAAGAAGAGTGTAAGTCACAAAATGCCACTACCAAATTCAAAATTACTTCATGATAGCAGATCTGTGATCTAAGCCTTGAAATTTGTTTTTTATTTTTTTTCAACCTAACCATTAAAATACCTCTTCACTAGTTTACATGGGAACTCCAGCCAGCGTGGTGAATCTGGGAGAAAAAAGCGATTATCTGCTGTGTTTGTGCATTCCAGTTGCAGATTTCTGACCACCCACATTTGAAGTAATTATTGCCTAAACTCACACTTAATACACCTTCTAAGGGCAAACTATTTTATGAATATTTGAAGAAGTTCCTAAAGGCAGGGATGCAAAAACACCATTTCAAACACACTTTTTTAATTTTTAATATTTTTCTCCCCAAGACCTCATTAACTAATGAAGAAATAGCTAAAAGAAAAAGGATTAACTTCACAGGAGGGGTAGTAATAGCATATTTTCTTCCTTCTAGCTAGGCTTACATATACATATGCTTTTTATCATTATCTGACTCATTTCATCAGGCAGCTTTAGCTAACTGGAAAAACACAAATCTGTAAATGCTTAGAAAAATGTTGATGGATAACTAGAAATAATGTGAAAAATAATCTTATGCAACGTGCTATGCAAAAGTGTTGTTCTGTTGTTTTTTTTAAAGACTCCTTACGCTAATATGTTTGAAGTTGGCATTATCACTTGGGGGAATTTTTAAAATATACCATATTTAAAATCCATTTATCTCTTACTTATATATATATTTTTAAATCCTCAATGTTATTGAAAGCAAAAAAAGGCAACCTGATTTGTTTCTGAACAACTGTCTCTTCAATCAGCACCTGCTTTTCTGACTCCTCAGCAGGGTACACCTCAGACGCAGCATTATCCAAGAGATGGCTCCAAACATACCAGACTCACTGCAGTTTAGCACTGTCAAATTTCAAGCAAGTTTGCTTCCAGATTGAAATTATTTAGCTTGTTTCTAGTTTTAATATGAATTAAAACATGTTCTAAATCTCTATGTGAATTCAAATTTTAGGGGTCAACTCTCACTTGCCTTTTGATTCTGGGAGCAGTGGGAAAAATGTCACGTTGCAATGTGTGTGCATCTCTAAAACAACAACACTACCATGCCTGGGGTCTCTTCTATGACTACATTAGTGAAACACACTATGGAGGAAATCTAATTGGTAGTAAAAAAAAAAAAACAATTCCACTTGTCATGACCTTGTCTATATTGTGAATATTGCTACTCTTAACATCGGTTCATTTGAACCAGGATTAGGGGTGATAGGAATTATAGGGTCAATTATCTCCAGTAGCTAAAATTAATCTCTTTATAATTCAATCCCACAGCACTAGTCTATCACGTCCTAAAGCAGTATTATGACTTTAATGAAGCTAAATTGTAAGAATAAAATGTTTTATGAAGGACAATACTTGGCTTCAGAGATAAATATATGACAAATATTAGCTATGAAAAATCTGAAAATCAAAAGTAAATGCAGTTCTGTGCAATTTTCATTATAAATGCTATCTTTGAGAAGTGTGCAACAGTCCAAATCTATCTTTAATTTATAACTGACTTATTTCTAACAAAGCTATATGAATACAGTGGCACATTTCGATGTCAGAGCAAGATAAGATAGGCATACTGTGTTCTGCCTGTTATATGAAAGTTGTGTGTGCGCGCTATACTCTTGAGATTTAGGGTTCATCAGAAACTTTCTGCGTCAGGAGCTGTATGACATTCCACAGCATTTCTCAGGGCACCTTCTAAATGAACAAGGCGCACTGAAATTAGTGGCAAGACTCCTTCTGCGCTCTAATGGAGCTAGACTGGGTTAACAGCTCACAGATTTTTTGGCTTACAAACTACAGACAGATGTGGCAAATTGTTTGATGACTTCATGATATAGAAGCAGAGGGAAATACTACAATCATGACTACCTTTGTGACCTGATATGGATCAGGACTGGACAAGGCCATTCCACATTGTGCTATTGTTTACAGCATCACCTGTCTTTGTATAATATTCACACTTTGGGATATGGGTGGATAAACCAAAAAGCATTCCACAAAAATAAAATGGTTAACACTGAAATGAGTATGAGAGAGACATACACTGCTGTAAAGATCTCAAGCTGAAGCAAAATAAATACTATAAAAATCATCTGTATTGTTTAATCACTTTGTTAAAAAATCTAAATCAACTCTGCCTGACACTCCAGGATTGGGGAAAAAATCATTATTTTGCTTTTATTTTTAGCTGATTAAAAAAAAGAATTTGCAAAGTATTGTAAGTACATGTAAACACAGTCTATGGTGAGTGTGGGATGTTAATAAACCACATTGCTTGAACAAAATATAATTCTTTTCTCTGACATATGCTCTCTTTAGTCATCTGTTAGTGATAAGCACTTAGATGGGCTCTACTAATGTCTACTCATTACAAAAAAGGACATCACAGAGACCTTGATAAAACCTTTCCTCTGCCAATACTTAGGGAAAGGAAAGCCCAGCAATTGAAAAACACATCTGGAACCTGTTCATCATCCTTTAAAGCTAAATCTCACCTCTAGAGATGGAAGTACTTTCTTTATCAAAAGACATCTTTAAATATTATGTCTATTATTTTTCACATATATGTGATGCAAGTCTAAGGACATGTATTACCAGAGGCAATAAAAGCTGCAGGCATGAAATATCTGTGAGTTTCACCTTTCAGATGCCTGTTTCCTCAAAACTTAAAATTCCATTATAAAGAAATTTCTAGACTATTTTTTTGACTGCTTGCTCTATAAATCACTATGCCAACTTGTTATGGGACTAAAATCACAGCTCTGGCGGAAGTGCTCCTTCCACCTTGTTTCTCTTAATG
>JAWLRI010000215.1:5579879-5617969 GCA_034781795.1 Crypturellus tataupa
AAATTGTCTGAAGAAATATTCTACAATTTGTTGCCAACTTCTCACATTTTTCTTACAAGAAGTTGTGCTTGTATTCACACACATATATGGGCATATGAACATGCATCTCAAAACCAGCCTACGAACCTAGAGGGATGCTTCTCTTTTAACACTAGATAAGGTAAGTGGGTTACAATATAGTTTCAAGTTACTTCTAAGCTAAGAAGGGACATTTAGAAATAAGCTTTCCCCTGGATTTATGAAGGAAAACAATCCACTGTAGCATCTGGAGGTCACATAATGATATCCTTAGGAATATCCTCTTCTGACATCAAAATACATCCATGCATATCAACCTGAATCAACCTGAATTTCAGTACAGGCTTTTTTATCTATTAAAATTTTCTCATTTTATCCCTATATGCCATAGTGATCACCACAATGTTGCTAGTTGCAGCTAGTATCTCTTGTTCAGAAGCCTCTTCCTTGTCTGGTCCCAAGGCCTCATCTTTACTGAGGCCAGAAGCCTATTCGCCAAGTCTTCAGGAAAGCTTTAGAAAATAAGCAACTTGCCTATCCTACAGGTCAGCGGCAGTTGGGATCAAAGAGGTCCAGTAAGTCCCAGTAAAATATATGTGTCCCATTGTCAGACTAACTGGATTTCTATAAACACTATATTCTTATCAGAAGTCCCCATGGAATACAGCAGCTAGGTATTGAACATAAGGAAGTTGCTAAAGCTGTTAAAATATGTTGGATTATCCAAATGTGCAGCAACTTTGATGTGTCCCAGTTGCATCCAACTCATGCGCACACAGACCAATCCTACATCTCATGTACAACTACTTTACACACACAGGACACTCCTCAAATAGAAATCCTGTGAAGTAGCTTGCACGGGCCCAGTGGTCTTGGGGATTTCTGCAGGTCAGGAAATCTGATCAATCACTCCGCAGATAAGCCAGCTGTGAAAGGTAGAGCTTGCAGATGTCTGCTTCTGTCATATCAACGTTATATTTACTGTCTTTTCCTCTGATAACCATCTCACCATCATTCCCCTTGTTAACTTTACCCATCTCCAACTTTCTAAAGATGACCTACCTTTTCCCTCAGACAGCATAAAAGAATAACATACACTCAGAGCAGCTGTTCTCAACTCATACTTACTTCAGAAGTTCGCTGCTTCGATTTTAGACTTGAAGAAGTAGCTGTATACCCAAATCTTTGTTTTTCTAACTATTGTATTCCATCTAATACAAAATATTGCTTCCACACTCAAACCTGGTGCTGTTATACCAAGCCTGCATCAGAACAAAGGAAACTCCTAGTTAACTCAGCTGTCAGTGGGTCATTCTGAACCACAGTGCTTAAGAACAACAGCTAGGCAGCAATCTCCGCTTTGTAAGTAAAGTGCTGTCCGTCTTAATGTGTTTCAGTTACTGAATATTATTTGAAACTTATCTGCCACTGTTAGAATTGTGATCTTGAGCACCTGTTCAAAGAATGCAAGTCTCATTTCAAGGACACACCTGCAAAAGACAGCCTGGAAACACAAAGGGTATTTACATTTAAACTACATACCTGACCTCAGGATATGATTTATTGTTAAAAGTCAATACTAGCTTGTGGAGACTTTTTAAACTTTTCCCCTTTTCTCCCAATGTTACTCTTTCCAAAGAATAAATCCCAAAGAGCTACTTTCCTGCTTAGCCAATCAGAAGCAAAATTTATGCCTACATTCTAAGAAAGCAATCTCAAAACTGTATCATTACGACACCCCAAAATGCTTAAAGAACAACATTAAATGAGAAAAACGCTGGCCTGACATGCTCAATTCACAGCCCTAAATCCCTAAAGGGATCCAAGTGGACCATGTTTACTGCATATGTGAAATAGTGAGTCGAGCTTATGTACAATAGTCACAGCCATTTTCATTCAAGTACAATACAAGGAACAGCTGTTTTTTTGCGTAACAGTTAGTGCTTTGAGCACTTCACACAGGAAGCTGCTTGGATGCCTAATTCCAGCTCTTCCTCAGCTTCAGGCAGAAATTGCTCTCTCCAGTTTGTAACCACAGTAACTATGGAGAATGGAATGGGGATAACATTCTAGTTCTCCAAAAAGTGAGAACCAAAGCAAGAGCCCCACACTGCCAACCTCCCCTCTATCTTACAAAACTCCCTGATCTTGAAGTGGTCAGTTTAGAGTTATGTTAAAAGAAAGATACAGTTTCCCTGGGAATAAAGGAGAACTGGTGTGTACTAAACAATTCCTAAAGCTGACATTAAAAAAATGTATCTTTTGAAAGTGTAATAGTTTGTTTTTTCAAGAGTCATCGTATCTTAAAAGTCAGGGAACAAATGGCAGCCTATGGGTAGCTTTAGAACAATTAATAAAAATGGACTTGCTATAAACATTTTAGACAGCATTGCATTAACATTATGAAGTCCTTTTTTTTTATGACTGATTTTTCATTCTATTCTTAATAGCATTTCCATTTTCTTATCCAGGGTGATACATCAGCAGTTATTGTTCAGGATAGGGTAAAATAGTATAATGCACAGTGTAGTGACACATGCATATCTTTATTGTGATAACTGTTCTCACATTAGACTTCTGAGGTCCAGTCTTGCATTGACATTATTTGTGGCAATTAAACCTGCTGATTCTCCATTCAAAAGCACATTCAGCTCACTTATGAACACCTGACTATTTTTTTCATTATAAAATACGTTATCATTCCTTCCTTTCCTTTGTTGTGATTTTTTAAAGAGAAATAAATCAGTATCCTGCATTTTTCTAAATCAAAGACCTAACATTCCAGACAGCAGACTCACAGTATTAGGACAAAAATACTGTGTTGGGCCATCATATGTGATAATGCTTCATTTATTTTACTTTATATAATTGCAATGGTGTCCGTTTTCATAATCCGTCCCTTAAATAAGAGCTCCATACATTCTGTATCAAACAGTATCCTTTAATATATGCATGGTGTTAGTAATTCAGCATGCCAGGTTTTATTTTAATATTTTTGAAACCCGTTCCTTTTAAAATGTCTTATTAACAACTCAGTATATCAACACAGCATTATTTTTTCATAATCCTAAAGCTACAAGTACTCAAGTACTTGAAGATCAACAATTAAAAAAAAAAGAAAGAAACTAAAGATCATTTCGCCACACTGCAACCTGAAAAAAAAAGTAGCCGTAGAAATTGGTTTAATAAAAGAATAGTTTTTGAAGTAATTGGCACAAAGACTGTTCTAGTGCAGATTGCTGCAAGAGCGCTCTTGGCAAGAACATCATAAGCAGTAGCAAAACTTTAATATGCTCAAGCAGCCAAATACAAACTGACACCAGGAACCCAAGAGTGGCAACAAACAGGAAAAATAAAGTATCTCAATTTAATACAAACCTACATACAAAGAGATCAATTTTTACAACTCATGGTTTAGCATACAATACGGCTGTCCTCAGAGTGAATATAGAGTAGCTATACATAAGAATTTAGAATTATCAATTCGGGGGAATTTCTCAAGAGTCCTTTTGATATGTAATACAGCAAATATAATGACTAAGAAACCAGACATCAATGCATTAAATGAGATCAGGTTGAGATCTGTTTAGAAAAGACAGGTTTAAGCTAGAAGAAGGATCTCTTTGACATGACCTCCAGAGCAGACCATTTGCAGAGGATTCAAGATGAGCAGATTTACCCTTGCATATCTGCTAGCTTCACAGCTGCTTTTAAATACAAACTCTAAAATATCTACTATTGAGTTATTGCAGAATTAAGCCTGTATAGTAAAAAGATTAAGAACCTAGGATTTGCCTATACTTCTAGCAAGTCTTATAAAGGAATTTGTATGTTGAGTTCCGAGGAATAAATGAAACACAGGTAATCTAAAATCTAGCTAACATAACTAACTCATTTCTAAATGATCTATTATCTGGCTATTGCTAGTCTGAAGATCTGGAGTCTGAGGATTTGGAATGCTGCAGTGTTTTTTTGCTGTCTGCCCCCTGATTTATAGCCAATACTTATTTAACCCCGAAACTGAAAAGATAGCTCCACTTTAGCAGATTTTCCACTGCAAATCCCTTGGTGTTCAAATGTGTTGCATTTTTTTTTTTTCTCAGGGAATGTTTGAAGTCCCCTTTAAAAATAATGCCTTGAGGATATTTTTTCCTTAATACCATTTAAAGAAAGTTGAAAGCATTTAGCTATTGAAGTGTGCAGGGTTCTAATGAAGAAATTGTCAACCCTGCCTATGAGCAAATTCTCTCCCAGAGCTCACTCTTCCAGAATTCTGGTACTGCTTTTACCAGCAAAAATTCAACCTGGAGAAAAGACTTTTATTGTATCTACTCCAATGCTGAAGTTTATCAGAGAATCTGAGGGTAGCAGGAACTGGCTATATCATTCTGCAACTGAAAGGTGGTAGGATTATTATTATTATTATTATTATTAAATTTAGACTAGATTCTTTATGTCATGGCAATCCAGCTTTATTCCACTAGAGATAGTCAATAATAAGTATTTTTCAGATCTAGCATCTCTACTATCTTTGGAGGGAGAAATAAAGGACAAGTTTATTTTACTTTATTTACTGTTTTATTTGATGCAGTTCATAGCAGCTCAACAATTACCTTAGGTGATTCTCTGCACAGTGAGAGAGGACTAGATAAAACAAAAACATCTGATATTAATGCATTTGCCCCTAACACAGAAAAAACACAGAACATGCTGCTGTCTGTAAAGACAAAAATGGATTCCTCAACTTTGCCTTGAAAAAGACAGTAATGCTTGTATTCTATCTCAAGCTTTCTGCCTACAGAGGCATCCCCAAAATGGGTTATGAAGAGATTCAAAAAAACCTTTACTTGTTCTTCTTTATTTTGTGGCTAAACAGTGGAATGTTCTGACATTTAGTGACAGTAAACTAGGGGCACATCATGAAAACATTTGAGAAGTACTGTTCTAATTGCATTAACACTGGTGTTTCTTGGCTTGTGCACAGGCATCTGGTTTGCCCAACTACCAATGCAGCCCCTCTGCATCTCCCCATCAACAGACTTTCATATGAATCTAAACTGGAGCTTTTTGATTCAAAAGGCAAAAAACAGAGCAAAGCATAGGAGCTGATTTTATGAAAAATACAACAGTGAATTTCAGAAGAGCTGCTACAGGTGGTTAGTAATGTCTCCCCATCCAGATGGTGAAAAGGAGCGATCACAGGATAGGAGTCAAGAGACCTCTGGAGCGTCTGCCAATATCTGGTCTCTCTGCCTGTGCACACTAATTTACTGGAACAGTTTTAAATAGGTCTCAAACGGGCCTGATAAAGTAGCTGACATTCAAACTGCAAGCCCTGAGCCCGGACGTGAGGCCCTGGCTGTACAGAGAGGCTGCCAGTGGGGAAGGCTGTCACACCACGAGAACCCTGTCTGGGAACGACCTGCCCGTTCTTCAGAAGAGCTGCAGGAGGCCAAACTAAATGCTGTCCAGCTCTGTGCCCTTTCTCTTGGAATGGCCAGTAACAGCTGATGAAGAGATAATATCAAACTAGGGAAGCATGCAATGAAATTTCCCTTGGATGTTCTCCCAGCACTTGCTGCATTGAAGGTGGTATGTTGTTTGGTAAGATTTGGGTATTTGTAGTATGTGCCAGTGAGCTATGCACCTCCTTTTACTTCTTCTAAATCTGACATTTACTCCTTTGATTTTATTCCCCACATCACATAATGAAATATTGCAGAAAATTATCCTATTTGCTTTCTTTTTTGCCGCTGATATTTTCTACCTTATGCCTCCTTAGTCATATTTCTTCAAGCTGAAACTCTATTTAGCTGTTCAAGACTCTGATCAGTATTGTCACTTTTTTGCTGTTCTGCTATCTTCTGTTTGAGATGAATGGAATAACAAGTGCATGGGTAAGATAAAGGCACTGCAGTGAACTGTATAGTGGTATAATGACATTTTCTGTTTTGTTTTCTATTTTTTTCCGAATAATACCTAGTACTCTGCTTTCTGACCACTACTGAGCACTAAGCCAATACTTTCATAGAACTATCTATTATTACTCTAAAATATCTTTCTGAGCAGCAACAGCTACTTCAGAGCCCATCACTGTGTATATAAAGTCAGGATTGTTTTTTCCCAGGTGCATTACTTTACATTTGCCTGAACTGAATTCCACTTGCTATTTTACAGTCCTTTCACAGTAATATGAAGATCTTGTGCTACTCTCTCAGTATACTTTTATTTTTGCTATCCAATAAGCTCTGTCACTTTTCTGTTTGCCTTCTTTTCCATTTAATTTATGAATATGTTGATAACCACATGCACCAGAAGAAATATGTCTGTGAAAAAATGCTATTGACTTGTTAAGTAGAGAAAACTCACCATTTACTTCTTCATGTGAGGATCCTCCCTCTCTACTGACAGCTTAATTTCTTTCAGATTTTAGGTAAAGTAGCACGATGGCATCCTTTTGGAAACGCAGTTACATTATCAGTTGGAGATCCCCTGTACAAATGCTTTAAAGCTCCCTCAGAAAACCTTGCAAAACCTTGCAAGAGGCTTTGACTTTTAAGTATTGCATTTATCCATATGTATACTGATTCTATTATTGTTTCTTGGTAAGGCTGTTCAGTAGAAATTCTCTAGGTTATGAGCTGAACCTCTGCGTTTCTCTAGTTATTCAAGAAAACTGTTCTGGAGGATCTGCAGACTCTAGGCCTCCCAAAGAGGATCTACAGACTCTAGGTCTCCCATTTACTGCCCAGGGAGAAAAAAATTCTCTGCCTGCAGAATCCGTCGTCCTGGCTCGCCTCCTTTTCATGAAGAGAAATAGGGCAAGATAGGTAGCTGTTATAATTTTAAATGAATCACATAGCAATTCAATACAAGAACAAGGTTAAAACTTTGGAAGGAGTGTCAGTTCACCGGGTTCACAACTAAACTTCACTCTCTTTCATCTTTTCTTCATTTATCAAATGGATGAAATAATATTCAAAATAGTTTAAAAAATGAATAAAAGAAAATATGCACACAGCGGAATAACTGCATACCCACAGGTAGTATCAACATACTTGTACTGTGAGGCTCTGCTTACTCTTCTTTGTACCATGCACAGTAAATTAAAAGGAGACAGTAGAAGACATACTTGCTGAAACAAACTTCTTGTTTGATTTCCTGCAAAACACTATGTCTCTCAGCCCTAACTTCTCTCTCTACGGTGAAAATGATCATACCAACTTATTTGCACAATCATGTCAGATAGCATGAGATAATGCTCATAAGTTGACAAACAAACTGTATTTTCGGTTGCAATGAGAGACATAAGTCATAACTGTTTCAATCTTAAGCTGGAGTTCCTTTTCATAGGGATGTAATCTGTACGTCTACACTGTCTCCCTATGCTTCTCTCTAAACTTTTGAAGAATTTGAAAATATAAACTTCCAATCAAGTTGAATTTTAACCAGAAGTATTCAGTTATGGGATATTTTATCTTATATGTTGTCAAATCACTCCTAATTTGCAAAAAGTAGTAACCCAAATTTTGAGCAGAGGAGGTTTGCTGGTGGGCATTTTGATGAGCTATATTATATGTAATCTATGATTTGTTTAGAATTTAGAATATCATTACCAGTTGAGGACCATACAAACAAGGTATATACTTTTCTCCTATGGAAAAATAAAACACAAAAAAACCCACATTTTTATTCCACTTGCAGATGGATGGTCTTTGCAAAGCTCTGACCTTCACCTTGACAGCTACAAATGGCCTACTGTTTATGATTTGTTTCTATAATCCACTTAATGTAACAAGCTACATTATAGATAGTAATTTATTTGTAAAAATCATACATTGTTTTAAATGTCAGATGTGGATAAATTGGGAACAAGAACTGATGAGACAAGAGTCGTGTTCTTGAACTTACACTGAAGAATTATGGTACCTTCTGGTTTATCTGTACTTGGAATCAATTTAATAATTTTTAATTCACTGATTTTCTGTTGTTTGCTTAACATTTATTAATTGAATACTGTACGCATACAATTAATTCAAACGTTGGCAAGTTTAACATGTAGAGATTAATTCTCTTTACTAACCTACCACCTAAAATACCTTTTTTTTTTTACCAGAAGAACAGGTTACTGAGAAATTACCTCTACATCAAAAACATTTGTAATTAGATGCAGTAGGGCTATTGCATGCTGTCAATCCACACAGAATCTTTTTTTATATTTCACCAAGCTCTTCTACCTAAAATAACAAACATGGACCATTTCGGTCTTTCACTCACCTCAGTCACAAACAAAAGTCAGTGTGAGTATATAGGATTCATTCCCTACAAGAATGGGCATCTCTCCTTCAAAACTATAAGCATTTAGAGTTGCTGTCCATTGAAATGTGGGAGATCTGCCCCATCATGCAGTGGTCACAATAGCTTTACCCTCCTTTAACCCCATTCAGGTTGCTCAGCTGCTTCTCATCTAGAATGAGGGCTGTTCATTTGCCCCCAATATCACACCCACTTGTAAAGAATGAAATGTTTATTGAGAAAGAGAGTAGACATAATGAGCACGAGGTGTCTTTGGTCTTGGTTTCAGGGGCTTTTTGGAACATTTAAGACTCTCTTACTAAGTCTGTCATTGCAACACAAAGCAGAAGAGAGTAAGGGAAGAAATGGTGTTGCCAGGACTTGTTATTTTATTCTGACTTTCAGCATATTTGGTGCTTAATTGAAAGCCTCAGTTTTGGTGCCCTTTTCCTCCATATGTCACTCATGCTGTTGCTTTAAACTGGACAAATTGACAAAACAGATTTTTTTTTAATAGAGAGGTGACAAATATGCCTGATATAATGAACTTTTTTGTGATTTATATAATGCTAGGATGAATCCAAGCATTTTGTTCTCAAAATGAGGGTTTAAAAGTGGTCACAGTCAGTACAAACTTTCAGATAAATCTGCACAGTTCGGTACAAGAGACATGCAGAATGAACCCAGCTTTCAATGCAGACTGTGAGATACACGAGTGTGTAAGCTGTGCTGCGCTCAAGTGCCACAGGGCTTGTAGGAGCCCAACCCAGACATTTTTTCATTTTGCACAGAGTATACCACACGGCCTTGTTTCTCTCCTTACCGCTTACTTCATTTACCAACTCACGACAGAATATATATGCACATTCATATAAGCTTTGACCATATGACCAGTGGTCCCAGTGATTCATTGGACTGATTTAATGGGACTGTGTCAGCGGTCTATTTGCAAAATAAGAATCTAAATGACCTTGGCATGGGTTAATAAGACTATGAGAAATTTATACAATATTTAACAAAGTTAGATCCATGGATTTCTACAGAATGTTATAGCAATCTACATAAACAATGAAAAAGCCTCAGAGCAGTATCTTCTTGTCAGGTTTTAAAAACACTCTACGGAAATCTTTAGTATGGATTCAAGTTCTCTGTTAAAGTCCACTGGATTGTTAAAGATTTCCTAAGAAAAGACATCATTCTTTGCTAAACCTTGTGGAATTTTTGGGGCAGGGGGTGAAGAGAGGGAAATAGAATAGGAAAAATAGTAAACCTCACAGATATTTATATATTCCGACCTGGGGAATCCATATTAGTCCACTGCACCTTGATTTGCACCTCTACAAAATATACCGATGCCTGGTACTAGTTACACCACATAAAACAGCTCAGGGTTTGGCCCATTACCCTGTACAAGTTAACTTGTATTTCTCCTGTTTTGTGATCAACTTATGCTGAACACCTATCTTTAAATCTGAGGTGAAATCCATAGGATGCTCTGTACAAAAATATGCTTCCAATAAGAAAGTGCCAAGGTAAGCTGCTAAATTTAAAGCAAAGCAGGGCTATGACACTGTGTATTTGTTGTATATATTTTCTTGCTTTGCGGAGTATTGGCTACATGATCTGATAAAACTGAGGCTAAATGAACTCTACAATATATATTCCTACAGCCACAAGTTTATTGGGTTGTGGGTTTTTTTGGTGGGGGGAGGGAGGTGGCTTGGCTCTGTCCGTAAGGTTCATTACTTACAGTTACTACAGAATCAATTTGTACTGGCCAAAATCAGTGATGGAATTTATAGCACAATAAACACACTGCCGCACAAGAGCTGTTACACATGAAAGGGCCTGGGAATATTCTTTTCAGCAATCCTTCTACACAGCAGAGTGTTCTGTTTTTATCAATTTACCAGAATCATCACAAGCATATTCTGAGAGGTGTAATCCTGACAGCTACACAGCAGATTTTCTCTGAGGCAGATATTTTTACAGGAAAACAATATTATTGATAAAATCTCAGCATATCAGAACAGAGAAGGAAAACTGAACACATCTTTTTCATTCTCTACATCAGGCATTTGCAGATGCATTTCATAAGAAAGAAAAAAAACAAACCAGGAATTGTATATATTAAAAAACATTCTCATAGTCACTGAAATATATATTAACTAGTTAATATATGAACTAATTAATTAGTTAACAGTTTAGCATCTCCAAAATCTACAGCAGCAGCATGGAGGACACTACAGTGGGTAGAAAATGCAGAAGGCACTCAAAGCTAAAGCATGAAGTATAGCATCACCAAATGCCTGTTTATAAAGTTTATAAGGATTTACATTTCTAGTTTATTTTTCAAGCATCTTGGCTACAGGCATCTCACATTTTACACCATTTTGAAGCACAGAAAGTTTTAACTTTAGTATGATGCACTGTGAAAAATACTAAAAAGACAGATGGCAGGCTGTCCTCCCCAAAGCTCAATTTCATAATATGCATGTGATTACTAATAGGCAGGCACTAAAAACAAATTTCCTTGATGGAGGAAAGCTGATAAATTGTCAACATAAACTTCATCTGTGGTTGTTTCTAATGCTGCTCTGTTAGGATTGTACCATCAAAGTCCGCATCTTACAGCTGTATTAAAATCTATGAATGCATATTACTATAAAGTGACTGAAAACAACCCATAATCCATGCTTGTGTACTGTAGGTCATCTTGCTTTTGCAAAAAAAACAAACAAACAAACAATTGTCCACTGCCCTTTTCTTAACTCTGTCCATGTGAGGAGAGCCAGGCTGGATTCAGTGATGCCCAAGGCTCTGCATTTAGGTATCTCTAAACCTATCTGACCTAATAAACATGATTTTTATAAAAATATAAGAACGTGAATCATCACAGAAATGGTAAGCAGTTTATTAGTTGGTAAAAATAGTATATTTTGGATCACTTGAGCAGGGAGAAAGAAATGAAAAGACCAGTCAGCTCATAGTTTTCAAGAACAGAAATGTTTCTCTAATGTTTCAGAGATAAAACATGCAGGGGCATTGCAAAATGTGCCAAAAGTGAAAGGGCTCACTGAGTTCACAAGAAATCTAATTAAGTATTCAGTTCATGAATACAAAAATTCTTGGCAAAAATGTTCCAACTATTTGTTCCTCGAATAAGACCAGAAAGTCCAAAGAGTTAATTTCAGATTTAAACGTTTCACTACAACAGTAAGTATCATTTCTAATTTTTAATGACTTATAACTTTTAAATATTTGCATGCCTGTACAAATTCAGATTTTACCCCTCAGAATAATGTGATTTCAGAAGCAGCAACTCAACAGCAGATGAGCTGTGATACAAACTTTTGATACAAACATGTTTGCCTGGAACAAAATAAGGTGATGTTTCCACTGCACATTTATCTGCAAAAGCTCCTAAAGTTTGGTGGTGAAATGAAACATTCAGATCAAGGCCTGCTCTTTCTCAGAGGAGACACTGCTTTGAAGGTGGTGACCACTTCTGTAAAGTGAAGCCGTGGGAAGAATCTACAATTCTTTAATTTTTAATCAAAAAATTCTGTCAGTTTTAAAGCCCTCAAACTTGCTGCCCATTGCTTGCAGTCTATATTGCTCTTTATTGGCCCACTTAAAAAAAAAAAAAAAAAGTGTAGCAAGAGTAGATTTCAGATTTAGCAAATATTCCCAAGCTAAGGCAGATTTATTTCATTATTTAGATAAAGCCACTGCTGTACCACATTGCTTGACTTGGAATGGAAAAATATTAACAAACTAGAATTATAATCGAATATATCTGGACAAAGGAAAGGGAACCTAAGAGTGGGAATGGGAGCTTCTAAGGTGCTATCACAAACAAAAGTGAAAAACATATTGTTCACAATCCATGAAACAGACCTTGGCTGTGTCCTTTTAATGGCAAGTAATTCCCACAGCAATGTGTGCAAGAAGTTCAGAGAGAATAAAACACCTATCCACAAAAAAGTGAAAGAAAGAGGGCAAACCTTTCCAGGGTACCGCCGCAGGGCTCACACCCCTGCACACAACCTGTACAGGGTCCTCACGCGGGTCCAAGATGAGGTTTGTGCAACAACTACCACTTCCTGTGGTAGACGTAAGTTTCAAGGCCTATCACACTGCATGATTCCATAGCTTCCTTTACGTATGTTTTCATTTGCTTGGTGTCTTTTGTATAATTTTTAAATAATTGAAAAAAATAAGAAAGCTGGGCTCTCCAGAAGTCACTCTCAGAAACCAACGGTTTTTATTTAAATAAGCACAAAATACTTGTTTCCAAAAAAGAGGTACAGCCAAAAATATAGCAGTGACAATTAAAATTACTTATTTCATACTGGTTATAGATGCATTAGGGTATATAAGCTCCAGAGTCAGTATAAGCCTTGCTCAGCTTTCTGTAAAAGCATTGGGAGTAATAAAGACTTCCATTTTATCTTCAGTGAAATAATACTGCTGAAATATCACCTCATTTTTGATGTCAGCAATGATTTCTTTTCACCTCCATGATGTCAAATGGGAATTATTATTATTAGAACGACAGCTTCCTAATGATGCTGTAAAAAACGAGAAACTGAATTCCTCCCCACCAAACAGCCATACTCTGCCTTCTCTGTAAGGTAAATTGGGAGATGAACTCCTCCACGTTATTCTTCTGCTAGCACCAATGCATAAAACAGATCAAGAGACATACCTGAACATTTAGGAACAGAAGTATAATGGTATATTTGCTTATGTGTACATACATGCTGACAACAGATAAAATGAGCATTCATAACGTCAAAAAAAATAAACCTTCCTGGGAAACATGACCCTAAGCACACATGATCAGTTTTCCATCCCAGGAAGACAAAACCAGCACTAAATGATCAGGCTACTACACAAATGCCAGTGCACCAGGTGAAGTCAACAACTGCTGAGAAGAAAAGTATGGTGTGATGGGCCTTGCTCTACCAGTAATTTCATGCAAGGCAAACTGGTACTGGGCACATCACTGAAATGCTCTGTGCCTGTGTTCCTGTCTTCTGTCAATTGAGAAAGTACATAGGAATTTTGCTTAATATGCATGAAAATTGTACTAACCAATCTCAAAGTTAAGGTGATGAGGGCCCTTGAACCTTATTTAACCCCTTATTCACACAGAAATCAGTGAACAGCAGATGCAAAGGGGGATTACCTGTACTACCTGTGTGACTGAATGGAGGTCAAATACAGACAGCATCAGTGCGTAATGATTCCCTGCCTTTTAAAAAATGTGTGTACTGTGGCTATTGCTCCATCTAGACTGAAAAGCTCGGAGGTCTTTGGAGTGGAGAAATCTACTATGGGGAAGAAAAAATCCAGCTGCCAGGCTCTTCCCATCATGTAATGAGGAGGAGGAAGAGCAGCCTCAGGGATCTCCCCTGCACTAAGCCCAAGGAACAGGCAAGTCTCTGCTGGGACACAAAAAGAAATTTTAAGAAATGAGGTGAGAAATATGGGTTAAAAATTAAATGTTTTCTAATGAGGCTTTCCCAAAAATATGGTGCTGTGGAATCATAATTCAGTGTTTTAACACTGTTGCACAATACCAAAAAAAAGTTAATGTAGTTATTATGTCATTAAGGAGACATGAAGAGTTTTGAGCAGAAACAAATAAACTTCAAAAAGGATTCAGTAACCACAGCTTTCCTCGAAAATAGCCCGATCCTTACAAACCAGGAACAGCTAACACATTTCAGCATATACTGGATCGAATAATGAAGGAAAAACTGTAGGGAAGGAATTCTTCATGACAACAGATAAAGCTAAAATCTCCAGTTGTTTGTAAAAGAGATTTTCTTTTCTGTTTTTTTTTTTTTTTTTTTTTTTAATTTCAAAAAACATGTTTTTGCAAATGTTTATTACCACGACCCAGCTTGTGTATTGACCCAGTATGTAAGGAGTGGCATACAGCCTCATTTATACCAGGCATTGTATTGACAGTGGCCTTTCTTTTACGGAGTGAATGTGGAGAGAGGTGATAACCCACAGCTTTACCTTCTCTGCTGTCCTTGAGTTGAGCACAGTGACTAGGCCCATTCCTGTGTTAAATATCCATTCCTTTGCTTGACCAATAATTTAGCTGGTGACAGAGCACAACGAAATGAACAGTGATGCCTGAATGTAGGCTCTACATTTGTGGAATAACTTTGGTCTAGGAAGATATTTTTGTTAAGAATTTTCATGAATTCTCCAGGCAAATATTTAATTGCAGAGTCAACAACTCTCTTGCAAAAAAAAAAATGTGTTTTTCGCCCTTTAGTTAACTCATCACAATTCTACAAAAGCCAAATACACATATGTGTTTGCATAAGATGTCAGGAACTTGTCATATATTAAATTTAAACATCATATGGATTTTTCTCTTAATTCTTCAGATTTTTATTAATTCCACCAAAGAAAGAATATGGAGTACATCGGCTGTCAGTTCCTTTCATTCATCTTTGCTACATGGGTAACTATTTCCAGAGTACAGTTTTCTCCTGATATCACAGGCTTTCACCAGCTTTTTATTTCATTCCTCATTGATAGCCCTTTTCTACAAGAAGGAGCTACAAGACAGCTAGGTGAAACCAAAACCCATGGCTCAGTTTCAGTCCCTTTATTGCTGAATAAAGCTTGCTGAGACATGATGCATTATTCTTTGGAAAATCTATCTCACAGGGTTCAGTGCTGATCTCCTAAAGTTCTGATCCCTTTCCTGCGTGAAATATCTGGAAGAAAAATCAAAAGCAGATTAGCCTAACTCTTTTCAATCTAATGTATCAGGCAACCATGTCATCTGCAACAAAAAAGGATGGTTTTGTTTCAACAACCTAATAAAAGCAATTAAATTTATGATAACTGATTATTTTTGGATGTAGAGTATTTCCAATATACTGAAAAGCACTATAGAAATAACTATAGATCCTTTGTTTACAGGTAGCCAATTCATTTTCCTTTGCCAAGATCATGGAATCATTCTTGTGTGACTTAAAGGAAACTTATCCTTTTCCTCCACCAATGTAAATAAGAATATTGAAGTCAACATAGCTATAATGATAACAATAAATAAGAATCAGACCAAAAATATTAACTTTGCTGCACATATTTATGGAAATCCTTATGACCCACCAATCCAAGACTTATGTTTCTCATTCAACAGCTATTGATCTCATGTTACTAGATCAAGGTGATGTACAGAATATGAGAAACAACTCTTCTTAAATCTAAAATTCACTAAAATGCAAGTCTAAGAACCTTCCATTTAGCTTTGCCTTAATTCTAAATTCCGCTGCCTGTTTCGCACTCAATAAAACTTTATCAGTGAAAAGACTGGGCTGCTTCTGCAAGTATCTGCTGGAAGGCAAGATGTATTATTCTGTTAGCTTAATATTAGTTACATTTTTTCAATGTATAAGCTCCTTGTTGTGTCTAAGCTTACTTAGCCAAAAACTGTGAACAAATGCTGAAAGGAGTAGAAATTATTTGAAAAGCTATTACTTTCAGTGTTTATACATCTAATACAATGTTTACATTATGAAAAGGAGGTGGGCCAAAATATCCATTGGCACTGATTACAGAACAGCCAAGTGGAGCAGGGATGTTGGCAGCAGCATCCTTCTGTCCTAGTGTGAATTCTGGTTGGTGCTCTCCACAGAGCTCTGTGATTTCCTTTGCTCCTACATAAGGCAAAAGAAAACCATATTCCCATTCTCTAACAAAAACCAGCAGCAGACCACCACAGTGGATAATGTAAGTCAACTTCAGGGACAGAAGACCCCTCTACTTCAGTACACATTCCCAGCCTGGGATCATGATCTCCTAGAACATGAAATGAGGTGTTGCCTGGTTCCCCCTCTGGCAAGGTCTTCTCATCATTCTCATCCAACTCACTGATCTGTGCTCTTTAACACTGCAGAAGGACTCCCAGGCCCACGGCACATGCACTCTCTTTCAGTATCCAGTTTGTGATCTATGGTACTTCCCACTTACCCAGTCTGGAAAAAATGGTGACAGAGTCACAATTCAAAGGTTATATGAGCATTTAAGGCAATATTTGATGAGAAACACACCTGGTACAGATGTCAGAAATATGATTATCGGTGGTCGTTATGAGGAATGATCAACACTTGAATCTTTCTATAAAAGAAGGCTGCTAATGAAAAGGCTTTTTCATAGTCCTAATCTGTTTCATTAGTACCATTACATTAATGGTACTAATTTAGGCTAACCTAAATTAATGTTTCCAGATGGCAGAAGTGTGCTAAAACACATGCTCAGCCCCAAAAATGGCTTTTGAGAAGAAAGATGGAGCTAATCGTTGCTGAACATTTAAAAAATGGCTATTGTATTTAGATGTCAAGTGTGAATCGAGCATTTCCAGACAGTTCCTGTAACAATCTCACAGTTCTATATCAGGGCAGAAAATGAACTCTAGTCTTCTTAATCCTGTGGCAAACCATCTCTTCTTGAACCATATCTTTATATCTGCAAGTAGTTACTTCATAAGACTCAGAGTGGCCCATTAGTATTTTGTTCTTTTATAAGTAATGCTGTATCTTCCTTTTGACTAAAAGGTCATCGATTTACATGGGTGAATTCTAGATCAGTTCTTTCTCTCTGACAAATTACCTTTAAGCCTTCTCAGTGCTGAGGAATGCTGGGGAATGCACGTGCTGACATTTAGAAAACTCTTCACATAATGTCTCCTGATGTTGGTTTCCTATTCCTTCTTCACTCAATTAAGGAGGTGTGGCAGTCACCATGTGATGAAATACTAAATTCTACAGTTTTCTTTCTTTCTACAGGGAAAGGTCAAGATACCTTTCTGGGACAGAGTAAAATGTCTGAAAAAAAGATTTCAAGGGGGAAAATTATTAGAAGAGAAAAAAAGAATTTAGGTCAAGCTGGAAAGTGGGATATGTGAATTCCCTTAGGCTGAGGAGGAATTAAATATGACTTGAACATAACCCTCATCCAGGAAATGCACTAATCATGAGACTATTATACGGTGGCATCCTCTTTATTCCTGCTATTACCCTTAAATTGAAGATATTTTTAACTGTTCTTACCTATTTAACTGTACTCTTAACAAGCCCCTGATATTGGCTTGCTAAGGTGATTGTAGCATATGGACATCTTGTTTCTGAATTCTAGATGAATCTTTCCCTTAAGCAGGAAAGAATCATTTCAGTTTTGTGTTGAATCAAGAGAACAGTATCACTAAGCAAGTGCAAAGGCTTAATTTTGGTGCTCTAAGAGAGATTTTTTTCCCTCTTGCCCTCTTGGATCAACAAATTGAAATTCTGCCAAAGTTGCACATGAAGTGCACAACCCAGATTTCCAAAGCCTGTGCAGTTCTTTTAAGTTTTTCTAAAAAAGACATAACTACAGAACCTTAACTGTAAACTGTGAATAAAGGCTGGAATACTATGAAAAAGACTGGTGATAAAATTGTGATAGAGAATTTCAGAAAGAAATATAGACTTCTGGCATCAAAATTGCTTTTTGAGCAGTTCTTACTTCATTATGTCTTTAAATGCCACAACTGACAAAGTTTAACTTTAAACAAGATGGCAGAAAGAAAGCATTACAATAAAAATTATCAATGTAGACTACAGTGAATAACTTGCGAAAACACATTAGACGTGCAACAAAAACACATTGATTTCTAAATTAAGTCTGTTGAATGAAATTATAAAGCAGAGTATTCAGTTTTATGCAATATGTCCCCCAGTAGTTAAGACCATACTGTTAGATTAGTAGAGCTGTGAATAAATAAATAACAAGAAAGAAATGAAGATAACTTTGCATCCTTCATTGCAGTTTAGCCACTTTGATTATGGATAGGCTTGCTTACTTTCCACAGCAAACTGGCTTACATATGAGAAAAAAGCAGGTGTAAATACCTGTTCTTGGCATTGGTAACAGCTGTGATCCGGTAAAGCAACACTGCAGGGCTTACATTTTTATCCAGTGCTAATGCTTCTGTGCAGTATTAAAGGATTTTAGAACTCCTGAAAGTCATATATAAGTAGCTGGAACAAAGACCATTTCATTCAACTCCAAAGGCTGTGTATGTGCTTTTCTGTGATCCCAAGGCACTTTTCAAAGACACTGAGGCCTCACTTCAAGGCAGAAGTATCCGTGTAACCTAGCAAATATTTCCTTTCTCAATAACACAGGCTCAGAAGTCTGAGGTTGTGTGTAAAATTCTGCTCAACACACGATAGCTGCTCTATTTTCTTCCAGTTATTCAAGTGTCTGTAGTGGACACATCGCATGGTGACTTCCCTGTCTTTGATGTTTTAAAGAGAAGAATGTGGGGACTGCTTCTTGTTACACTGAATGGGCCAAAGCAGGTATCCAGGTATTAATTAGGTGAAATACTGGCACAGCCAGGGTGGTGCAGCCTGTAGGTGTTTAAAGATGCCTTTCTCACTGCTAACAAGTCTAATTTCCAGTTTCTTGGGAGATGGAAAGGCATCAGATATTATTTATACCAAATTCAAGGATTGCTGTGGTGACAACAAAAGTTCTAGGGAATCTCCTCATGTCTGCTTATGCACCTCTGGCACCTCTGTAGTTACTTTTCATAAAAGGATCATTGTACCAAATAGGTAAAAAATATGTATGGATATACGATAATGCGTCCCACGATCTCACGGTCTGGGAACTATTGAATGGCTCTGTCATGTAGTAGTGGTAGTATTATAGTACCCTGACTACTTCTACTACCATTTGTGGTGCTTCGTACAAGAAAGCAATAAACATGACAAAACAAAAATAGGATACAATGGGAGAGCAGGAAATGTATCATCACACTAAAAGTAATTTGCAATTAAAACTAGTTGTGTCATATGTGTAAGTCAGACAACAAAAACATTGAAGGTGGGATAAGTAAGTGTTAACAGGAAGAATTTTGATCCTCAAATAGAGAAAGAAAAAGAAAAGATGAGATAAAAGGGAGATAAAGAAAATCCAAATGAAATACATGAGTATCTTTTTATTGATGAAAAAATAGAGAAAAGGGTGAAGTGATATATTTTCCATAGAGAAAAACATAGCAAGCCTCTGCACCATGTATCTTAGACAACAGCTGTAATGTAATACATCCTGAGGTTTGCAGCGAATGGAATTATTATCATTCTTTTTCTTTTTATTTGTTTTCATTGTGTTTTGTCAGCCGACTGTATGTTTTATTTGACTTTTTCATAAGATTTTAGATTTACTCACTGAAAACTGAATAGCTCTCTAGCACTGCATGTTAAGCCTTTCCTATAAGCTCTAAGCCTAAGAATGTTATAAATAGGGAAAATCCCATTCAAGAAGGGTGCTGGAAAACAATGAAAGGGAAGGAGAGAAGGAGGATTAATCTTGTAACTACCTTCCCATTTCAGACATTTAAGGTAATATCAATTACGGTAAAAAAGACCATACCTCCATCTGTAGGGATAATTTAGAGGCAATTAAATCAGTTCATGAAGGGACTATGAACAGGGTTCATTTCAAGGAAGAAAAGCCTGGAACAGTCTCTTTGAGGTATACACATATGGTCTGTATAAGCCTGTTAGTGTGGATATTTGTTCCAGCATTTCTTTAGGTAGAAAATTAGCCTGAACTAGATCAACCCAAATGATTAATCAATCTCATTCTCTAAGTTTTTTCCATGTTACGTGATTTTCCTGAGGCAGGGCTCACACATACTGAAAATTGCCCAAGTATTTTGTGGACCACCTCAATCATTTGCTGTCAAAGGAAAACAATCTTCGGCAGTCCTCAAAGCAGGGAAAAATGGAGACATGGTTCTGAGCTCAGCAAAAGTTCAGAATGGGATGCAACTGCTGCACAGAAATGTACAGCATCATCAATGCTGCAGAGTTGAATCCACAGGGAGACAGTATCTTTGACAGAGCTAAAATCTGGCTCACGCCAGATGCCATGGTTCCCTGTACCTGACAGGCAGGCATTCAGGATACCTCCTGTGTGCCTCATTGGAGAGTCACCTACCCTCATGACACAAGAACTCAAGGGAAGCTGTTTAGCAGGAACTCCTGTTTTTTGCAAAGGGAAAATTTCAGTGCTCTGTGGTATTTTGAACGTGCAAGACAGTGGATTCTTAGTCAGCTTACAGCAGCCTTAAATTTGTTCTAACAATGAACTTTCTGAAATCAATGATGAAATTGGTAACTTCAGATGTGGATAACATTCAATGTAGCAATTGAGATGCTTGGCTTTTTCAATACACAAATTGAGAATTACATTTAAACAAAACAATTCTAACACATACTTAAAAACATCCATGCTATCTAATTTTTCTACAATAAATATAAAATTTCCTGGGACTCACTGAGTTTGTTGATAATTATCATTCCTTAGAGTGTATAATTTCAATAAATATGCTTTGGAAAAGGCATCAAAGTACCATTTATATGGCTGGATGCAGCTAAATTCAGCCAAATACTGTCGTTTCTAAAATTCTACTAAACATTCAGAAGCTGAGGAACTATTCCTTTATGTTTACACCTGCTTGGGATTTGCACACTGTTTGCATAGTTTTACTCATGCTGACTTGCTGATGCCTCATGGAAACATTTAGAAGAAAAACAAATGTTTTATTTACAGACCATTCTGTCAACTCTCATTTTTTTCTTATTCTCTATTCTTTGCAACTTGGAAAAGTTGCCTGAAAAATGATAACTGAGCCTTCAAAATTCATTTGTTATTTACTCCTTATTTGTTTCTCAAATTCATTCTCCCATCTGTGACATCTCAATTTCAGTTTCCAATGTTTCCAAGAGGCATCAGCAGGTCTTAAAAGAAATAATAAATTACATGATAGACCATACTGTGCCTTTCTATGGAGTGTCTGATTTTCAATAAACATCTGATTCTTAACATGAAAGACTTTGCCTTTTCACTTGTTAGTAAGCATTAGCACATTAAAATATTTTTTAATTAAAACATTGGCAAGAGGGTAACTTGGTAGCAATTTAGAGATCTACAAAGTAATTCATGTCTTCCTTGTCCTTCTCATCTACAGCTGTTGAAAGATGTCAGACTACAAAATCCACCAATGAATTCTCTAAATTTTTTCACTATACTTGCAGCAAAAAAAAAAAAAAAAAATCCAGAAAGTAAGTTCTCTGCCAATCTAACTTTGGCCTAGTCTTGATGGATCACAACTAATCATGAAAATGGACAACATTAATGAATTTGCCTTCTTCCTCCTAGACTGACAGCATTGTTCTCAGTTTTGATTCTTTCTGTGACTTGGAAACCTACTCAGGAGAAACAAGTACAAAATGCCTTATTTCATATGATGACAACTAAGCAACTACCAGACCATAACATTTGGTACCTTAAGAAACTGCTGATTTGGAACCAAAATTTCACTAGCAGCCATTTCAATCATCTTGATCCAGAAAACACCAAAAAAAAAAAAAAAAAAAAAAACAGATTAACATTCATTTATTGAAAATTTTTAAAAGATGACATTTATACCAGGAGATGTGGAGATGTTTACAGCTTAGGTAAACTCCCTTGATGTTGTATTCACAGAGTTTTGGGGGGCTGAGTGAATTGGGGAATTTTATTTCAAAGCTACTCTACATCTTCCTCTGAAAACTAAAAAAAAAATGCTGTTCAAAGCCCTTAAATAAACATTGATGAGCTGCTTCTTTAAATACGTACACATTCTCAGACCTCCTTACTTCACTCTTTTATCTTGCATAATACTTAATGGATGAGATACTTCATTCCAGAAGTTGAAAATGTTAAAAATTTTAAAAATGCTGTTCTTTCCAGTGTGGCAAAGCCACTGATGACTACAGACACTATAAGCGATGTATGACTGAAGAAAAATGTGATTATTGCTGATAAGGAACAAGAGACTTTCAAATCTTTAAAGTCAGAATTTATGCAAATATGATCCCCAGCAGCAGATGCCCCTCAGACTGACAATCAAAGAAAAATGGTGGAAATGTTCTTGTTGTGGCTTGTTGTCTCCTTCAGCCAGAACGGTGGAGAAATTAAATAGTTCTAGCATGCTGTCTGCATGAAGAAATCCTGCCTCTCTGAGGAACACATAACCCAGAGACAGGCCAAACACTCCAAGTAAATGAGTAGTAGTTTTCCACCATGGAAAGAATGATGTTACAGTGACTCACCTTGTTTGGTAAAACATACCTTTATTCTGAAAGCATTTCTCTTTTGAAGGCTACCAGGTTGCTATAAAGAATGCTGGTTGTAATAATGAACAGCTTAATGGAGCTGCAGTACCTATGCCAAACCTCAGGCCGGAAATAGTATATTAAAGATTCTTTAACTAAAGGAATGAAACGTATGCAAATATGAAACAGTTCCTTCCTCTATTAATATAGTCCTAGAACATGAATGAAAATAATTTTAAATGTCAGCATTTCATGGTACAGTGCAACCCTTACCTTGTATCCTGATGATTTGATGTGCACTCCTCGCTTGGTCAGCGTAGATTTCATTCGGATGAAAAAAGAGCGCTCTAGAGTGTTGTCAGTGGTTAGTAAACTGGGGCTTGTAGATTCCACTAGGGAATAGAAAAAAAAATACATATATACACATAATTTAGATTTTATACATCCCCTCTAAGCTATTTTTCAGGTGCAATCCTTGAACTCACTAAAAATAAATGACTGATAGATGCTAAGAGTGTTGTAATCAATTTAACTCGTTTAGAAAACGTTTACATAGTAAAAAAAAAAAAGAAAAAGAAAAGAAAAATACATGTATACTCAGTGTCTCATTTTCAAGCTATTTTCCCATAGAATTTTTAACAGAGATTTGACTTATTAACCCTTTCCTCCTCTTTTTTATATTTAGGGTTATTTGGTTAGGTTTTGGTATTTTTTTAATCTGTAGAGCTCTTCAATGTACTGTAATAGAGAAAATCTCACTAAAGAAGCAGGCCTCTGCTGAAGGAGGCTACAAACAAACTCAACTGTGGCATTTTATTCCATGGGCTCGACTCCTTGCTTTCAGTGACACTTAGACTAAGTCACTTCCTTTTTGAATGTCTTCGCTTCCTCATTACTTTAGGTTAATTATTATCAATAAAGCACTCAGCAGCCTGAAGGCAAAAATGCTCATGTAAATGACTATTATTATTATTAACATTAATTATTAGTGGCTAATTAGTCACTAACGGAATGCATTCATAGTCAAACTGATGTGGTTTCCTCCTTGAAACTATAAATCTCACCTTTGTTTCTCATTCCTTCAACCGTAACCGCTTTAAAACAGTAAATAAATTCTCTTAGTATACATGACAGTATAGTGGGTGTAACACTAGGCAGCACTGGGACATTCCCTATATAATCTTTACTAGAGCGGTTTTGGCCATGATAACCCACAATTCCATTCCCCTTCACTCCCCAAAATCTTGATCATGGGAAAATTCTGCAGGAGGCTGACAAAAAGAAGACTTGTTAAAGGTTAAGTATCTTTTCATTTCAGGGAGTAATTAACACTGAATAAAAAGTTCTTTTGAAATTATTTTGCTAGCATCTTGCAGAATCTACCAAACTAGGGGTAGAAACTATTCCAAGTATTTGAAAAGCATTTGTTACACAGCCAAAGGAAACACCAAAACGTATCCGTGAGCTCAGGATTATCTCAAATTGTCCTTGCTTTAATGTGGTCGCATTTTCTGGTATTTGTGACATTTCAACTCTATTGTGATGAAATAACTGACAACTGTGTCCCCTTTTTTCAGCGCCTCTCTTAAGGGTTTTTGTTTTAGAGAGCATGAATTTGATGTCATTTTAAATGTACAGCTCTTTATCACTCGAGGGAAAAGCAGAGCCATGTTATATTTAGTACTTTCATTTCTTCTGATTAAATATGAATTACTACGAAATTTTTCTCATCATCTAACACGCCATAATACGCCAACAGCTTTTTAATACACTATATAAGCACAAACTTCTGCTCTAAGAGTTTAATTTGCCCCTCTAATCCAATCACATCAACCTTATTTCTCTTATCAGAGATTCCCATTTTGAATTAAATGAGCTCATTAGTTTTAATCAAAAGCAGAGAGATCAAAACTTAAACGTAAATGCTTTAGATCAGAACTGTCAGTCAGCCGTGCAGTTCTATTTTACTAAAACACAAGATCAGAGACCCTTAGAACCAATTTTTCTCGTAAGGGATGCCAAGAGCTTGAAGATGCTATATCCTTCTTTTTTTTTTCTTTCTTTTTTTTTCTCTCTTTTTTTTTTTCCTTCTGCTCCCAAGGACGGATTATACATTTAAGGTTAGACTTAATTTAGAGGAGTTTTTTCATCCTGGTGGATATGGAAAAGTATGCCAATCTGCTATTGTCTTTCTCAGATTTATTGGTGCTAGTCCTGAGACATGAACAAATGTGAAGCCATCAGAATCCGTGCCACAAACCTGTCCTCAAAAAATTCAGTTCTGTTCTGCCATATCATCTGAGAAATGAAACTCTCAATGGAAAGAAATGTGTTTCTGGATCTGAGGTAGCGGAGCCCTAAAGAGCAACCAGGGTCACAGGGATAGTAGAAGTACTAGTGAGATGAGGATTATTATTAATTATTACTGTTATTATTCAGTATCTGCAGTGCAGTACTTAAACTGTACATTAAGAAACCACAGCATGGGCACTTCCTGCTGTGTGAAGAAATGCTAAAATCAGCCTAACAAGTGTAGTTGTCGTCGTCCAGCACATTATGCTCTAGCATAGGCAGTAAGCACAGTACGTCCTCATGTGTTCTAATGGTAATTATCTAAACACACAGAAGTTATGTTAATTAAACACACAATATTTTTTGCTTGAAGAATAATCAGGCAAAAAAAAAAAAAAAAAGAATACGTATGTACCATTCCCAAGAAACTGAAATTAAAATTAATCTTTCATACACATTTTTGTGAAAGAAAAGTTGAGATCAAGTATGAGCTGCATTGAGTACATGACATTGACATTTGCTAGGGTCTTGTCACCTTCCATCAGGAGCTTAAATACTGTTGCTAATATCATGTGTTCAAAATCTCTATATATCTGTAAATAAATGTTACAAAGTGGATATAATATTTCCAGGAGAGCGAAACAGAGTCTGTCGTATAAATATGCATTCAGAAGTGTTTGATTTTCTCTAACAGAAAGTACCTGAGAGTATATCTGTGAGATGGGATTAGTTACCTAAAAGTCCAGAACAGCTTATGAACATCATTCTGAATGTCTCTCAGGAGAGAACCATTATGGCTGATAATACAAATCTGCATTCCGCGTTGCACCAGCCCGCAGCAGGAACCGTAACAATGCGAACTCTGATTATGCATGCGGCATTTTAAAAATAGGATGTGTACAGAACACATCGATGTCAGTGAGATTTGCCAATGTCAGTGAGATTTGCACAGAAATATGTGGAATATGGTCCGTTACGAGTTCTCAGGAGTTGATTTTAAAATGCCTATCACTCAGCCTTCTCATATTTTCAATTATGTCAAAGGAGACTAGTAATCTGAGAAAAATCAGAATGAAACCCATCAGCATTTCTTTTTTTAAGAATTTTTTTATATTATTATGATTATGTACTTTTAGTACCTGAAAATGCCCAAAATAGCCAAGGTCCACTTTTCTTGATACTGCAGTATCTGCAGACACTGAAAGATATTGCTCTTGGACTGAATCCACCGAGTCTAGACCTAATGTTAAGTTATAAACCTCCAAAACTATGCATTTAGAATGCTAATAGTATAATAAAAGTCACTGCACACTGAGTGTGAACGGAAACACAATATGCTGTCAGGCTTAGAAGTATATTGAGTAAATCCAGATTACCTTTGGAAAACAGATAATGGCATTAGAAGCTGAGAAAGCACTTGCTTTTGTGTGTCTTTAGCACACAGCAGGCACTACTGCCCTTCCACAGGTACTACTAAAGGAATAAACCTCTTCTCTTTCCATTCCCAAGCTGCTACTATGGGATGAGATTTCCCTTTTTCAGTATAAAAGTGCCATAAACATTAAAGCATCAGTGAAGGACCACAGAACCAAGTGGGGAGCCCAATATGTACTAATCCACAAAATGACAGTTTTCCTTCCTCGATATCTCAGTGTTTCCTTGCGAACCAGCCTTGCAGCTCTGCTCCTGATGTCCGGGCGAGAATTTGAGCCCAGACCTCACAAACTGTGCGACTTTGTGTAGTGCTTAACGTTGCACACCGGAAGGGTTCTGCTGACTGCACTGGGATCCCGGGTAAAATGCATGTAGTTATTTGGAGGACTGAGCTCCCTGGCTTTGATGCTGCAGTGATTTAGAAACATTCAGCAGCTGTGTGCAGCCTGCCTAAGCTCAAGATATAGAGCAAAGCAATGAAAAACAACACAAATTATTGCTATTTCACAGCAATAGCAAAAGTACCTTTCCCCATGTCTGATTCACAAGCACATTCATATTCAGATAAACAATTTGTCCCCCAGGAAAGAAGAAGCTCCAAATTTGATTTATATCTTAAAAAAGGAAATGCTGCCAAAACAGTCTAAATAAATCTTCACCAACTTTTGGCTTTTTTTTTCTTCACATGCATTAAAAATAATTGAGAGAAGAGGAGAAAAATAGCATTTGCTCACACAAAATGGACAAAGCCAAGGTCTCTCATTCATAGGAGGTTCAAAAATTACAGAGGAAAAAAACAATAACCAGCAAGCAAAAAAAATCATTAAGAAATTTAGAGAGCTAGGTGTGAAAAAAAAAAAAGCGTATGCTTCAACATACAGGAAATTCTGGATTTGGCATAATTTCAGGGCATTCTCATCTGACATTAATTTCTCTTTCTTGAAAACAGGTGCCTAGACTGCTTTCAGAGATGTTTTCAAACACCATCCATGCAGCTCTTAAAAGAGAAACAAAATAAGTCAGAACATAAATAATAGGAAAAAATAGGGAGTTCTTCACTTATGTCCTCTTCTAAGCTTGCAAACCTCTTCCCACATTTTCCTGAAGTCTGATAACTCTTTGCATAGGCAACTGAGAACCATTATGTTCAGATGAATAATTGGGCAACATAAATCTATCATTTTCACTTGGAATAGATGTTTCTTTGTAAATGCTTTTATTTCTTTCTGTGCAGTTTATTGCCTGTAACCAGACATTAAAAGACTTTCTAGGAAAATGTAACCTTGAGCAGTTAACTGTCCTAGTTTTTCTCATATTATTGCCTCTTAAAAGTTTGTTTTTAATCAGAAAAATGACTCTCAAAAAAGCATTGTTTCCAAGCTCATTATCTCTCTCAGGAACTTAGAGAACAAATTTTGTCATTTTAGAAACTAAAAGATTTTTTTTTCTAACACTGGCCCAGCAAGTACAATTCAAAAGCTTCAAGGTAAGATAATGTATTTCCAGTAAGTTATTCTGAAATTATACTTAGTACTTGTGCAAATGCATGTTTTTAAGGGGAATGGGTTAAGTCTGCCTGCAGACTGAACACGGGCGAGCACTGCAAGTTACATTTCACACAGCAAGATGCTGAAGACTGAACTATTCCAAAGAGCTCAGGTGTGCCTTGGGGCACGAGCAGCCTCCTGAAGATCGACAGATGGGCACAACCCTAGTAATTTCTACAGCTGCTCCAATGATCTTACTGGATTGCTCAACATTTGCAAAATAATGGACTAAATGAACAACTTTGTTGAAGTTGTGAAAGGAAAAGAACAACTTAATTCGTCGTTCCATGGAAATACTATAATGCAATACTAAAAGGAATAAACTGTAGGAACACTATTTTTGCTATAACCTATTATGGTTATAAACAAAAACCTGAATTCCAGCAGATGGATGCCCAGTGTGACTTGAGTGGCACGAGTTCTCTATCTTTGGGCAACCATCTTTGGGGAAGAGTCTGGCCAATTCTCATCTGATTGAGTATGAATACTATGAAAGGAGTTCTGATTACTATTTTATTGCTTGGGTTGCACATGCCAAAATTCAGGCTAATATAAGTTGTCACACCAACTTTTCAAATGTGCTTGGGTTATTCCCCAAAATACACCACACTTAACACTGACCACCAACAAAAGTAAGACAGATTTCTTTAAAGATCTTAATCCTGTTTTACCTGTGGTTAAGCAAACTCTAGGTGCATTTACTGGCAAAACTATTTTTAGTTTCACATACTAACATGCATGTACAAACGATGCAGTTTTAATGTGCACACTACATTTGTCTCAAATTGCTCATGCTCAGTTTGCAGGTTTTGCAAGGGTAAACACTGCTGCTTGCAAACTATATTTTGGGCACACAAAAAGACAGGCAGGTTTTAAAATGTTACCCTATGCTGCTACAAATAATGACCTTACCCTACTTGTTTTTTAATATAGACTAGGTCTAGGTACTGGCTGTAGTAATGTAGGACAAACTAATAGAAAATCAATTGATAGACTTCTCTCTATTATACAGAGAAAATGTTGAATGTTCTTGCAGAACTAAAATGATCTGAATTACTCCTCATTTGACGAAGAAGTATTACTCCATTTAATGCCTCTCAAAACTTCTTTTATTATTAACATTCTTCTTTTACTCTAGGAACATGTCTTATTCAGCTACTAATTCCCAATATAAGCAACTTACTTCTCATGTAAACTTTATCCCACAAAATTCTTTATGTGTCTGGTAAAATATAGGCCAGAGTAGAGCTATAAATAAAATGCTGTCTGGATGAAGCTATGAATAAGATTTTCATCACTCCTATAACTTTGAAAGATAGATTTTACAACAAATTTTGGTAGGTCAGTGATCTATGAAATACATACAGGTTTTCTGCCTGTTTGAAAACAACGTAATAAACATTTGCTATTAAAGGAACTAATCAAAGTAGGAAATTTTAACTCTGAAAAGCCCTTTGGAAATGGTACACTCTACTGGGCTTCAATCCATTATCTAAACACTTGCAAATGTATCCACATTCATCCAATGGACCGGAACAACTCTGGAAGAGCCGTTATGGTCTAGTGAGTGAGCGGTACATAAACCATAGTGGGCATAAAGCTCAAACCTCCTCCTACATTTTAACATTTAAAATTATTTTATTTCAAGCAAAGGAATATATAATCTGACTTGACCTGATGGTTTGGTTTCACATGAGGTCAGCAGCACTTATAAATCCAAAAGGTTCAGTGACGGTCACAAAGAAAACTAACACAGTGGCATCATTTCCTTACCATTTACCTACATCCCAGCAATCCTAGTAAAATTTTAAGCAGAATATGGCTGAGGGCTAGGAAAGGAGAGTGCAGGATCCCAAGTAGCACCATTTCTAACCCGTTCTACAGAATGCATATGGGGAAAAGGCACCGGGAAAGGAGGAAACCCCTCAGGAAAAGAAGTACACTAAGGTATTACCTTTTAGGGCAAAAACTTTCCTGAATTCCCAGGATGTTATGGGCTTGTAAGGATCACAGCTCCAGCCCCAAACCCTCCCTTGGGATGGGGCTAGTTGGCACAAAGTAAACAATCATTCTCCGACTGTACCCTGTGCCGAACACTATTCAGTGCAATACTGCCATTAAACGCTGATGCCATCCCCCCTCTTCCATGTCCTAGAAGGATCAATGGAGGGTTTTTCTTTTTTTTTTCCGTCTTGTTGGTTTTCTGCTTTTGCCTAGTAACTTGTGAATCATTAGCTGACACTCCAGAGCATAGCTGTGAAAATAACTGTGCTGCAGAGCTGCCAATAATGGCCCACTGAAGTTCCTTCCCAGCACATGGCATAAAAAAGCCTCCAACAAGCATAAAAAAAAGAGCCCCTTCTGATGTTGCCTAACATTGCCAGCCTGCTTGGACTTAAAAAGCACAATAAAGAGGTTGCTTTCCAGATTTTCATATGCCAAGTGGGAGGTGCTTCTTGGTGAAGCTTTTCCCAGAGGGAGAGCAGAGCAGTCGAGTTGCCTCATGCTGCTCACGGGCGACGTCTGGATGATGCCACCCCGGGGGAACATACACAAGTGTTAGAGTCAAGCTGCTACGAGCGGGTGTTTCCACACTCGGCGACGCGGCACGGGGGAAGTTCAGGAGAAAAAATGGGGTATCGTAAAGATTTTGAGAGCACATGACATCCAGCGACAGCTATTACGCAGCAGCCTGCGCGCGCCAAGGAACTGACAGCATGAATACAAAAAGGGAGAGTTTTAAATCTTTGTGGAATATCCCTGCAAAAATAGTCACCTGAGGAAGCTATTTCTTCCAAAAATACTGGCTGTGCTGCTGGGATTTTGAGGGGATTCTATTTTCAATACCTGTGCTCTGGACCTAGGGAAGCAATGCTTTTATCACGACCATAAAATGGTTATGAGCCAATTCCTCATATAAAGGAGTCAGTAACAGTAGGGCTTTTTTTTACGACAGACATGATGTCAGACAGAGGGCATCAGGACTTAGTCTTTGTACTACAATACAAAATAACAATACATAAACACCTTTGTGAAAGCAGCTTGAAACCCCATGTTTTCTATTAAAAAGTCATGTTCAATCTTCACTGTTGATAGAATAGAATAGCTAACACAGAGAACATTGTATATCAGAAAGGTCAATAGTTATTATGAGCTACAAATATATTTTTTTCCATCCTTCAGGCTGTTTAGCGCATATCACAGCATGAGCAGCTGTCTTCTTTAATGCTTTTAAAATTAGAATCCCAAAGAGGAAGAAAAAATTACATTTGCAATGATTGCTCTTTGCTTTTGTAAGTTTACTTTAATACACTATTTTATATACATGAATCTTCTGTGCAGCCTAACCAAGGGGCAGTAACTGGGTGCTAGTATCTACTGGATTGCCATATCAATGCAGAGAGAATCCTGCCAAAAATCACTCTGCACAAATTGTCTAACCTTGCTGTCTAACCTTTCCAGGAAAGCACGGAGCTACTGCGTACGCATTTAAACCAAGCACAGGTACAAACAGTGATCATGATAATAGCCAACACTTACTGGCCTGGGAGCAATGAACACAGAGGGACAACGGAGCTACCACCTTCCGCTCAGGTCCTGAAAATGGTGAGTTGGGGTGTCAAATTGGTCACATCATTTTATCTTCTACTTTTTTTCAAGTCACAATAAGTAGCTGGTTCATCTTCACTATCAGTGACTTCCTACTTAAAATTACAAGCACTTTTCCATTCTGTTCCTTGGATTTCAGCAATATGAGTTCTACCTTTCCCAAGTTTGTCCCCTATCCAGTTGTCTATTTCTGTGTCCAACAGGAACTTAAAATGACATTTTATAAATATTTTGAAGTGTGAAAGACAAGTAATCTGTGTCTTATTTAGAAAATAACTTTTCAGCTCTTTTAGAAGAATCAATTCACTAATCAAAAAACGGGACACAGTAAAAAGCTACATGTTGTTAAAGGAAAGAAGAATAACATTGGTGAGAAGAACATTTTTCCTCAAAGGGCTTACAGGTATCTTCATTACTGGACAGTGGTAAAAGGTTTGGAGGTATGTTGCTAACTCCTCGACACTATCCAAAGCGTGAGGGCGATATGCAGATGCTTTGGGGCAAGGAGTAAAAGGTTGCACACTTTGCAGTGTGAGTAGAAGTCCTGCTCTGATATACCTTAGGAACAACTTTTCCCAGCTGCATGGCTTCTTAGTTCAGAAGACAGTCAAGGAACACTTCTAAAATGTCAGAAAATAGATCATTTCACATACTCAGACAAAATCTAATTATCCCTGTCAAAGACCAATATGACTAACATTGTTATTTTTAAAGAAAAAGAATAATGGAAAAAAATGAAACAATACAGACTCTCCCATCCCTTGCCTGAAACAAGTAACACTTAAAAACATCCTGTGAATAGAAACATTACCTAAACATGAAAATACTCGTGTCCTCAGCATTGTGCACCCCAGATGGCTTCCGAACGCTATTAACATTTGTAGCGCCACAGCATGCGTTGTGCAATGGGTCCCTCTCACCTGCCACGCAGAAACTCCACGACAGAGCGCAGGCAATGCGAACCTGGGCAGGCCACTAATGCTGCCACCACTAAAGGCAGTACCAGGACAGCCAGAATGGGACGTAGCTGACAATACCAGGATGTTTGCTACTCCAGCAGCAGTTTTCATCTCCAACATTCATGTTCCTGGCTGCAGAAGGGGCAAGAAGTCCAACTCTCCAGGTTTTCCTACAGTTTTGTCCTTTATTATGGTCCTTCCCCTGTCCCTTCTACAGCATTTTCTCCTTAGGACAACATTAGGAAAACATATTAATTTATATCAGGGAAACTGATAATTCCTGAGGTGCAGTGAGTGACTCCTGGTTGAATGTGCAAATTAAACCTATAAACGTTATTTGTTTATGCAGAATTTATCCTCAAAGCCCAAAATTAGAACAAACACATGCTATGGTAATTCAAAGAGAGTTAAGAACAAGTGTCTCCAAAAACAACTTGAGACTGCAGAAAACAAGTACCTAGTGCTAGTTCCAGTGGACCGCAGCCATACATTTTTCTTAGGAAACAACTCAAATTATTTGGTGCAAACAAATGTCAGTGAACCGGATATTCTATTTTTATTATGCTTTCCTTTATTTATTTATTTTGCACTGCAGAGTTAAAAAGATTTTTGACAGACACAATCAGAATCTGTCATATTATGCAGGAAACAGAGCATTTTAAAAAACAGCCCACAGCGCAGGTATTTTGGCAGGTTTATCACAAGGCTTGAAAGGTAAACACTTAATAGAAAGAATTGCAATTCTTCTTCTTTGCTTTATTTTAAAAAAGAGGACAATAACTTCTTTTACCCATAATTCCCCCTTAATTCAAGCTTTACGAGCAACAAAGCCAAAACAGAGATAATATTCAAAAGATGATCAATAATTGAACTTTTCCCTTTTTTTTTAGTTCATTTTTTATCTCTAGTATTTGTACACTGAGTAACTTGGAGAAGAACTATTTAGACACAGTCAGAACATTGTATGATTGGTGAAACTTCTATAGTGTAACATTTGTTGAGTTTTTTGAGAGTTATAATTTTTCTACATTGCATTTTCACAACCCTGGGGCCTGCACTGTTTTTTTTCCCTCCAAGTCTGAAGATCACCCCATGGATTAACAAATGATTGAGGATTCTCTCTTAAAAGACTCTTTAAAAAACTGTCAGAATCAGCTTGAGACAAAGATTTATTATGAACTATTTAAAGGGCTTAATATATGTATCCCCAAAGAGCCCTTGGAGCAAACTAAAAAGGAAGAATGGAATTCTCAAAGAATGGGAAAAAATCTCCAATGCCCCACTTTCTTCACACCATGATTACTGTTTACTCAAAGGATAAAATGCCTAACCTGTCACATGAAGTCTTCAGAAGCCATATTACTGCTGATGTACAGTAAAAAAAAACCCAAAACAATGAGCCTTGGCAGTAATGTGCCTAAGAAAGGCAGCTGTAATTTGCTTTCTAACCTGTTCACTAACACACTAATGTGGATACATCTTGTAGAAAGAGCTGATCTCCTGACCCACAGAGCAATCAAACGACTGCCAGAGTGTTTGCTGTCACACAAGCTGTGACCATTACCTTAATTATACGTTACCATATAACAAACTTTCCCTAATGAGCAACTCTTCTCCCACCTGTGTGCCAGCTAACCCTTCTGTCCTTGAAGGGTATCACTGCAGATGATTTCAATTTGAAATTTGAAAAGAATATTTATATGCATTCCTTCCAACTGCTAATAAATAGTACATACTTTAGCTAGGATAAGATATCAAGACAATTAACATCACAAACTTACGATAAAGAAAGGAAATTAGAAAAAAGTCCACAGTACATTATGATAAATTTTAAATAGAGATGACCTTTTATGTTTAAATATAAATATATAAATAATTTACATATTCTTTTAGATTTACAGAGGTATATACAATGTTTCTCAGTTTATTTTCTTTAATATCCTGACATCTTTCTGTATTTTTGTTCAGTAGTCTGATATTTAGAAGACTGCTACCTTATTACAATTTATATGATGTCATATCCTTGTGAACAAGTGAAAGAAAAATCTCCTAGAAGTTATCTGTGATCTATCACAGAGGCCGATACTGGTAAAAATGGGAAAAGAATGAGATTAAGGAGTCGGGTTTTGGCTTTGGCCTGCTGGGGCTATTGGCCTCTCTTTTTATGGGTCAGTCTCCAGATTTCATCTGTCCATGCTAAACACATGCCTAAACCAAGCAAATCAGTGGAAAGAATCTGAAGACTCCCCCTTTGGACATCTGCTATGTGTTTTACTCAAAGACTGAGTGTCAACGTAGAAAGATTTACAGATGTAGCTATTTACATCAAAAGAAGATCAAGAGGAACATGAGAAGGACCTAAATACCAATTAGAGCAACAGTAAAGCAATAGATGAGATTTCATGTAAACAAGTGCAAGATGTAGCATACTTTGGAAGAAACTACTCCTGTATATTGAGAAGTTTTAAAATTAGTCAATAAAAGGATGTAAACATATTCTCAGTCAAATTATTTGCTTTATGTAGAGATGTTTATGACTAAAATGATATGTTAGAATACATTAAAAATGGTTCCAAAATTAATAAAGAAAACATTATAATACCACCATGCAAATTAATTATATGTGCTTTAAACTATTCAGTTCTGGTCATCCTGTATAAAAGACAACAACAGACGTTTCTGGAAAACAGAAAATGTCTAGAGGAAGGACATATGAAGAGAGATTAAGAAGATGATAAATATTTTGCTTTGAGAAAAGATAAATATGAAGTGATGTGATGAAGGTATACAAAATAATACATAATAATATAAGAACAAAGAGATTTTCAACAAACTTAAGGGGAAACACAGTTAGAGATAACAAAGGGAAAATGACAAAAAAAAATTCCCCCACAGCATGGAATTTATTTGACTCACAACCTGAAGAAGGTATAGGGAAAAGAACTTCAAAAAAAAAAGGATTCAATATCTATGAAGATAACAGGAATAACCATGCTATGTTAGGTATAATAAAATGTACATGAGATATCGAGCATCAACGAATGTGGTACAGTTACACTTCCATAAATTTTATGTGTCATTTGGAAGCATTTGGTACTAACTCCTTGAAAAGACAAGCTGCAGGTTAGAAAGACAGTGTTCACTCATATACTATATAAATTCCTGTGTTCCTAAGAGATTCTCCTTTCATATAAACATCTGCAGCAGAAGATTCCTCTTGTTTACTCACCCACAACCAAATTCCCCTTAAAATTCCCCTAAGGTTTCTAAGTAATCAGTAGCAGGACACAGAAAAAATTGGAGTCTCTCCACAAGGAATATACTGCTCTGACCTTCTCTGTACTTTGATTGTTGGCTTCCGATTAAAACATTCTGATGCACTTTCTCTAGAAGTTTAAAATAACAGCACTTTCCATCAGAAACACCAAAAAATCATATGGTTTATACAGAAAAAGAAATCTGATCCCCCAAAGAATTTCTTGAATATCCAAGGAAGAAAAAGAAAACTGAAGAGAAAGTGAAAAGGAGAGAAGGAAAAAAAAGGAAAGGGAAGGGAAGAGAAAAAAGAAAGGAAGAACTTTCATAACTTAAAGCTGTTTTGTACCAAGGCAGGAGAAAATTTTGAAGCCAAGGAGATCTGTTGAACTTCCAGCTAATGGGTCTCTACAATGCAACATACTGCAGTCATCCCATGTTGAAGTGAAAGAACATTTTTCACCATGTCTACATATGAAAGAGTAGGTCATAACCTCCTAGACAGAAGTAAATTAAAAACCTGCTCTGACACTGAAAGACACTTCTGCAGTCATCTGGAGTCTAACCCTACTCTCAGCCTTTGCTTGTAATCTATAAAAGGTGGGGAAATACCTTCACAGGTACAGCTACAATCTGCTCTGTAACTTCCTGAAGTTTTTTTTCCAATCTAGCAACTTCATCTTATCTCCACAGAATCCCAGCCAGCATCTCAACCAGACATCAAAACAAGGTTTACAACATTATTACATCACTGGAGCTGGAAAAGGTAAAAATATAAATATAGATCTCATCTACAGATTTAGTAGAACAATTGAGAGGATCAATTGCTTATCTTTCTAGGATCTCTCCAAGAAATAACAATAAATTTCATGGAGGATCTGTCTTTTGCAGGTTTAGAGGAACACATCAGCAACACCTCATGATCAACATACAAGCAGGAGCTGACAAATCTAATAACACCAGCGTGAACACTTGGTGTTCAATTCTAGTCCCACTGAAACATATAAAAGCCTCCCACGGACTTCAAATGAACATGCTTTTATTTCTGGTTCTCATGCTCTTCTAGGAAAGGTGACCAAAGTGCGCTAAAGTATCATCTGTGAAAAGCCCTCAGTGTCAGCAGGTTCTGAAGTCCCAGCCTCTCCCATCCATGCCCCATTTGTGCGTAGCCAGCTCCGCTTGGGTAAAACACAGCTCTTCATCTTTCACCTCAGTCTCTCTTCTCTGGATCAGCTCAGAAAAGGACAAGGACACCCCTTCCTCTTGTCTATTTTAAAGCCAAGGAGTACTTCCCTTTAGATCCTCTCCTGTTTGAGATTCAACCACACAAACTTTCCTATCCATTCATGCAGCATCTCTTTTGTCCACCACCCACACACTTTGAGGCACTGGCACATCCTTCACTTAGTCCCAGACAAAATTAGACACATCTTCCTCACACCTATTCCAAATGCTGCCACAAAGGTTACTTCCATAGGCTCTGTTCATTATGTCACCCTCTCTACACATCTTTCTACCAGCTAAACCTGCCCTATGGCACTGAACGCAAGCCACTTGTTTATCCCCTTCATCTCTTCATAACTGAAACGGACCGTCATCCGGTTGGCCTGAGGTGAAAGCCTTTGCTTCATGTTCAGTACACATGCAAAAGTTTTGCCCCTTCCACTGCATACAAGAGAGAAAGCAGCTCCTTGTACATGCCTACAAAGCTTGCCCATTACCATTATGGGGTTGTTCATAAAAACTCTTTGTTGAAGTCTATTTCCCCAATCTCTGTTTTAAAAGATAGTTATTATATTGCTTGTGTAGGAGCGTAGACCTTATAGAGAATAATAATAACCAAACTAATAATCAACTAATAATAATAATCAAACAAAATAATCAAGGAAATTATGATACAAATGTAGCATATTATATATTGCAATCAAAGAATTTTGCTGTCAGATTATATTCTGTATATTAAAATATTATTATAATCATTTTAATTTTACCCAGGTACAATTTTAATGGGCAGTTTTAAGGTAATCAGGGAAGACTACAAATCATACATGCAAATATATTCTACAATACATGTGTGTGTCTTGCTTCAAAAAATTACGAACTGTAATGGTAAAATGAATGTGTTTTAATGAAATATGACCTAAATTCTTGCATACTGCAGAATGTGCCTTGCCATTTGTAATTACTTTTAAAAGTCAAAGGGTGATATGAGACTAATGTTGAGCCACATTCTCTTTGAACTGTTTTACTGGCCTAGTCAGGATGTCGATCATCATATGGTTCACTATTCTATGGAAAAAATGACTTCCATGTCAATAAATTTAATTTCAGAATGACTTTCACCAAGTGATATTTATCTAACAATACAAATGAAAACACCTGTCTCTAAAAATCTATGTTCAAAAATAATGGCATTTGCCTACATATGCACCAAAAAATCCACCTTTTAGAAAATCCTGTTACAGTGCAGTGATTTCATATATATATAT
>JAWLRI010000215.1:5618069-5640569 GCA_034781795.1 Crypturellus tataupa
CAAACAGTTATAGAGTCACAAGATAGTGATTAACTTCTGATGCAAAACCATGAAGCATCAAGTTTCCTTACTGGAAGTGACTCATGAGAATGGATCAGTTGACACGTACACAGCATGGAGATATGTATTCATAAAAAATGGTATTATTAATATTGCTGATTAATTTATATAGTACCTTCCACGATAAGCATGCTGATGAATAAATAATATTTCAAACAGATAAAGCAAAGCACCTCTCAGAATACATAGCTTATGAGGATCTCCCCAAATAAATTTCACAGGTTAAGGAGGGTTTTATGGCATAGGTGTTAAACATAAATAACTAGCTAACAGCAAAACTCAGCCTGAATTCAAGGTTCCCCTTTGTCCGTGTTTGCAGAGCACAGTGTCAGAGATCTGTCCACACATCTGGAGCAGTGACTGGCAAGTGAAGGTATGCTTAGGAATGCATCTATCAGGGGAGATTTTACCCACATCGCCGCTGTCTCGGGCTGCAGCACTGGCACAAGCTGCCATTCCTTGCTCCTGCCATTCCTGGAGTAATGCTCCTTGCTTTACTCCCCCTTTAAAGGCAAGGAGCCAAAGGGCAGCTGCAGCACAGTGTGAGAAAGAAGGTCCCTCCTCTCCAAGGAAGCCTGACCTTGCCCAGGCGACATGGCTTTGATGAAGAGAAGTCTTTCAGCCACTACAGAGCTGCACGACCATAAACAATACTAGATAGAACTAGGGATTGCTCTTGCCTCTGATTTTGAGTCTCTTAGCCAAATCCCACAGTCTGAGAGGTATTTTCCTTCTTACGTGCTGCCTCAGAGCAACTATGAAATAACTTTCTTCCTTTCTGAAGACTGTATGTATTACAGAGATGGAATTTAACATACTAGTACGTGTGGGTGCCTGAATGCAATTCTGGATTGACAAAAATAAAAACGAAACCCAACAGTTAGTCACACAGCAACTACTTACTGCAGCAGGCAATTAAACACTACTAAAATATTCTGAGGATAAAAAGCAGTTGCTTGTCTACAGTCTGGTTTAAGAATCTGCGGTGGAAAACCACTGTACTTTAGAAAGAGAGACAGTAGATGTAGGCTTTGGATCCACTCTTAATTCAGATTAAGAGAGGCTCTAGTAACAGAGGAATATCCTTAGCACAGCCTGATAAAAAGACAGACAATTTTTTTGGTGTACACTCTCTGTCTTTTCTTCAGGAAAACTGCTGGTAAATTTAGCTCATAGGTACAGATATTGAAGGAAAAGAGAGGAAAGGTAAAAGCAAGCAGGTTTCCTTAGGGAATAGAACTGCTGAATAAATGGGAATCTAGTAAGTAAACTGGAAAACTGCACAGATAAATGAGACAGGCTCCAAGTTTTGATTTGCTTTGTTCTCTGATTTGCTGTTATAGCAGAAGAATCAGTTTTGTGGACGTGAGAGTTAAAAAATAAGAATTAGGTTCAGAGAAACAACTGTTGGTACCATTATAAGGTCTGTAAGTAAGGGGAGACGCTGAAGAGGGAGCTAGATATTTAACAAGGCTCATCTTAAGAGTATGAACAGCCTTTCAACATCAGAAGATGAATTTAAAACTGGATTCTTAGTTTGCTGTTAATGTGTTATTTTCTTTTACTGTAAACAGCAGGCTGAACTGAAGAAAAATCTAGCTTTGTGATAAACTCTATTTTAGCTCATAGTACTAAAGTATAAAAAGGAACAACCATGAGTTTTCCATTTCTTTTCCTTCAGTTCTTGGGATATGATTTCTGTGAACAATTGTTTAATTAGAAAACAATTGCTTCCCCTCTTTCAGGGGAAGTGTGCAAGTGAAGCCCTAACCACTTATTGTTAGGAACAGCATGTGGCTTTTTTCCTTTATTTTGCTTATTTATTTATTTATTTTTGGAAAAAACAGTATTTCTGGAGCTGATTTGTGACTAAATTCTAATAGAGCAAACTGTATTCTGCTGATCTAAATTTCAAAGGTCTAGTTTTCTTTCCTTCTTTTCCATACAGGAATCCTATTCTGTCTTGCCCAGTTTTATTTGATTCTGACAGTTCACAGCTGAGCAGTTCAGAGAACACACAGCTTCCTTAATTCACTTCACTTTACAATTACCAGGGTCTGATTCTGCAACTCAGCTTTAAAATATGCTTTCAGACGTTATCACAGACATCATGTGAGAGAGAAAATGGTGCTCAACATTTCTGAAAATTAGGTCACTTATTTACGACAACAGAAAGGACTCAGGAGTTCCGACTTACTTTTTTCTTTTTTTCTGACATACTTTTTTTTTTCTTACCAATGTAGTCCCCTTACCTAAGGCCTAGAAACAAAATCGTAATAATGCAATCTTAATATGGTAACCTGCTTTAAAAGATTCTTTTAAATACATATCTCATTAAACAACTCTGTTTATGTTGACCTGCATCAATGATGATAGGATTTTTTTTTTTCCACAAAGTTTTCATAATGCCAAAGACCCTTGGATTTTGTACGATAAAATTTAGGTCATACAGGGATATCTCCATGAACCAGCAAAAGCCAAAACCAAGGCAGAAACACTAAGGATGTGCAGCATGGCTACACAGTCATGTGTTTCAGAAATGTTGTGTATGTTTTAGAAATATCTCTCAGGATAGAAGGGACACGTGAAAATATTGCAAGAGAAAGGATGTCATTTGATGATATTTTTATGTGCTTCATATTCCAGACTTGATGAATGAGTATCACATAATTCCACTCTGCCATTTTCAGCCAATGATTAGGCTACTTGTGTAGTTTCTCTGCCCCAGGAGCAAAATCCCCAAAAGAACTTCCCCAAAAGCAGAGGAGATCGATGCTCATGTCCTTCTGCTCCAGTGGCCCATACTGCCCACACTTGAGCCACTGGAAAACTTCTGACAGGTGCAGTAGCACCAGGGCCGATGTCATGTGCATGTTACTAGAAGCCAGCAGCCACATACATGCATTCAAAGAGCTTATGCTAAAAGAGGCTGATGATAGAAAAAACACTTCATTAGCCCTTACCATTCACTACCTAGATGCAGCTTCCTCAGGTCTGCTAGAGCCCAGCAGTGGCAAGAGTTGCCCACACACCCACCGCTACATCTAAACGGGTGCACTGCGTGGGTACCCACGAACTTGCAGGTAACAACTAACTGCTCAGCAGGATATAGAGACTTGGACACAGGTTTTCAGCAGACAGCAAAGTTGCCATTTAAGCAACTTTCTTAGGTTCTCTTTTATCTGGAAGGGAACTGCATTTTTCAGGGAAGAAAAAATGAACAGTGCATGGGCCTGTTCCATTAGAAGGACATCAGACATAGGATGAAGCTACCATAAAGGCTGTTAGAGCTGGATATATCTGAAAAAAGGCATTATATTACTATCGTCTCCTTATAGAATATGTTATTATTTTTAGTGTTATTTGCTGTATACACACTGTGATAAAAATAAGGTAGAAGAATTTGTCAGATGTCTTGATTTCTGCCTTTGTCAGATCATTTTGCTTAGTTTCTGATGAAAACGTAAGACAAGCCTTGCAAAATTATTTTTGTGGATTTTCTTCTCGGCATCCTTTCTCTTCCCATTGCCACATCTAATCTATTTGTCTATGGCTCAATTACTGATTTATGTGCCCTGGGATGCTAGATACATAGCCTGTAAGTAATATCAGCTTATTTTGTATATATTTTATATAGCAAACAGATACTGTTATACTTGTGCATAAAAGTATCATTATTTTAATTAATTAAGCTCTAATAAAGATGCATTGTGCTGCTAGACTTCTCAGAAAAACTCTTTGCAGAAAATTTTTTTCCTTTTTTATGTGATAGCCGATGAACATAGTACTGTTTTTACTAAGTAGTTTTGAAAATGCCTTTCAGAGAGTACATATTTTTCAGTGTTTCAAATAAAAAAATGCCAAAAAGCTACAATAGCTTACATGGAGCTTCCATGCATGTGCACTTAACAAAAATAGCCTGTGAACTGCAAAGACATTTGGTGATGATTACCGTTTACCGAAAAAAGAATTACAAAATGTTATTCATCTATTTCTTTTCCTGTCCATGTGTTTATCTATCATTTTGCAGTTTTCAGCAGAGCAGATGTGCTATGACAGAAACAGCAGCTACAGTATTTGCTTCACATATAGAAACAACAAGCAAATGTGACTCATATCCTGGATTACATTAAACAAAATGGAAGAGTGACAAAAAAAATCTGTTAGTCTAACAACAGATTTTAATTGCAAACTAAATTGAAATTCATTTGTTTAAAAAAGTGTTTTCAAATGTTAACTCACAGATTTATACTGTAGCATTTGCCAAAAAATGTTCATGTTCTGAGGTTAAAATCACGTGTCTAGAAAGGTCAACAGAGCTTTGCTGCTGCATCTATGGAACAGGAGTCCATCTGGCTCCTTTTTTTTGCCTCTGATATCCCACCTCCTAACTGGCAATGACTTACAAATTTAAGGTGCACCAAACAAGCACTAAGCTTTATCCTGCCTTTTTAAAATCTACCTCTAAGGCTGCAGATGATCAAACACAATTAAGCACTGCCCATAAAAGATTCAATCAATAATTACCATGCAGTGATCAGCTTCAAAGAGCCAGGCTTAAAATATGAGCTACTCGGCAAGGGGCAAACTGAAACATCTTTTTCTTCTCCTGGAGCAGGTACTCTGCTCTTGAGCTATTAAAACTTTGTTTGCCATTAGACTTGCTGGTGAGCGAGCCATGCGGAAAGGTGTCGAGGAAATGAGCCAGCGCGTTCCCCAGGTGATATAAATGCTTTATCAGGCTGATCCCTGCCTTGTTATGTAAACTATACCAGGTACCGTTCATTTTAAACAGAGAGATAAACAGATCTAATATGCTTCAGGGCGTCATGCTTTATGCATGAACTGCTTTTTATTTTTATATTAAAGATTTTCTTGACACAACCCTTGCAGTGAAGTAGAGATGCAATATAATGTCTTAACTACAACCACTACAGCACCTGCAAGTTCAAAGTACTGATGCTGATATTCCCTGATCAGAGAGTCCCATGCTAACCTTTTTAATTAATTCTTAATAAACAATTAATTTTTCAGTGAAATACCTCTTGTAATGAGAAAGTCTCTCTCAAAAGATAAATGAACTAATCCTCTGAGATGAAATTTATAAAAAAAAAAACTTGGTGTATCCATCTATTTACAATATTTAGCTATCCACTGTTTATTTTCAATTGTCTGAACTATCACTTGCTTTTCTTATTTATTATACAGTTTTCAATCTGAAATGATATTAGATAGAATGTTTTTAAGCTCCCTGGGGGTAATACCCAGTTTATTTCTATAGCAATGGGATTAAATTCAATGTTCAGTTTTCACGGCAGCAAATGAGGAATATCACTAAAGAATTCAGCATAGTTATTTAAGATTTGTATTGATAAAACAAGACCAGTCAGCTCTCTCAAATTTGAAATATGCAAGATGAAAAAACATGCATTTATACCCTATTCCAAAAATGGACCTACAAAGAGTTATATTTCAAGGATCTCCTTTCAGAACTATGTATATTTATAGCCTGAAAAAAAATAATTTCTTATTTTGGTTTAATATACAATGTGATCTGAAAATTTAAGGACAGTATCAACTCTATCTTGTTTGAACTGCAGAATAAGAAAGAGGAAAAAAAGTGGTGGAGTGTATCAGTGTACTCATACGCTGGTACAGTACTTATTTATCCCCCCTAAAAGACGACTTTAAGTGTGCTTCAAGCGCAAATCTTAGCGCAGTCTTAATTACAGCGCCACTAGTGACACCTTGGTTATTTATCTGTTCAGGCAGATAGATGTGTCTGTGTGTGAATGTGGATTTGCGCACATGAGTGCAGGTGTGCAGAGGAGTGGGGGATTGCTTAAATGGTTGCTGCTAAGTTTGGTAGTGTTTCCAATCCCCAAATAATTAAAATTCATTGGTCAAAATGGTTTACAGAGCATTTGTACTACAATCAAAACCAGAACAATTGCGTTAGTGCTGGTAAGAATAGCAGGTTTACTTTGCTCTAGTTCATTCCTAGGCTGAAGAAAAAATCCCACTACATGATAGAAACCTTTGTTTTAACATGCACATACGGACACAGATAGCACAAACAGCATGGCTTTAATGCTGAAGGTATCAGATTAACAAGTGGAAACTGGATAACATAACATCCTCTCCTAAAAGACTGGTGTGTTTACATTCACAATGTAATGTTTACTCCAGGACATATTTCCTGGAGAGAGAAAGCCTTCCCTTCAGTTCATGCACAACTAGAAATAGAAAAAAATAATGAAATTTAACCATCCATAAGTCTGTTATGAGGATGGACTGAATTATAACTTTTTAATTTAGTCAAGTAAAGAATTATTACAGTAGGACTCTAGGGCAGGAATGTGTTAATAAAATCATACTCTCTGCCTTTTCATTTAAAATAATCCCCTTGAGCTGATTAAATGAAATATCACTTGTTTAATAACTGACAGAACATTATTTTTAAGCAGAAATGTTTTGCATATCTTTCCCTCCTGTTTTTAATTCTGGGCACAAAGTGGGGAAGGTACTGACATCACACAAAGGGAGTTGAGTTTAGCACTTGGATATAGTTTGTCCTGTCATAGTGGCATCTATAATTTAGTGTGAAGCAGTGAGGTAGACAGAGCATTATCATTAGAAATCATCCTGAACAGGGATATAAAACACAGTCGCAATAACACTTGTCAGAAAGGTGACTGCAGTCAAAACTAATATCCAAGAGTTTCAAGATAAATGCTGACACTGCAGCCATCTTACAAAGACTATTATTGCTCAAAAAAAAGAAAACCCAAAATAACAAAACGGTGACCCTTCCCCAGAGTGGAGAAGTTAGTGTGAAGTTTGCATCTGGGGTGGCATAAACTTTCTGAGATTTACTGTAAATGAAGTCCTTCTTTACCTGAATAAGGTATTTTATGTTGCTACAGCGAATGAGTCAGAGAGTCTTTCTGGCTTAATGACTTTAAGTTATTCTACATTCCCCCCTTCTCCCTCCTCTCCAGCGTTGGGAATGTATGAGTGGAATCCTTAAAACAAGCCTTAAAAGCCGGGCTGTTTCCAGGCTCAGGCTTTCTCCCTGCTGCCCACCTCCCCAGCCTGCACTCCCTTTTCCCCAGTCTTTACATTTAGACTTCTCTCTCTCTGACTCAGAATACAGCCATAATTTAATATTCCTGTATTGCTGACTATGTAAACTGCAAAGCCACAGGGAAAATCCCAAATATAAATTATAGTCTTGGAGGTAAATACAGTATTTTTTGTTGTCTTTGCTTATTTAGCACTGATAGTGCATATACAAAGGAATGCTGCCTCATCATCATCATATTAAATACACTGATTCACAGTGTTTAAGATATATTTAAGATATAGGTGTTGTGGATAAGGTATCTCTTCTGATATAGGTAACCAACATAGTATAGACACAGTGGTTCAAAGGTCTAGGCAGCTTAGTTTCCCCGACTAGTTGGACTGGGATAACCACCAAAGGGACAAGGGAAAGAACAAGGACAGGAGAAACAGGTGTTACCTTCTAGCAGTTCTATCTGTTTCCAACCATTTTCAGTGCATAACATTTTCTGAGTATGATGTTCATCTCCTAACCACACTCTTGCCAAAGGTCTATTAACTTTTCCCTGAAGAAGGCAAGCGGGAGGGTGGTTCTTCAGCAAAGACATAAACCTAACATATGAAATTAGAGCTTTCAAAAGCTTTTGATCTATATGATGCAGCATTATACAGCACTACAAAAACTCAACCATTAACATATCTTGTGTTGATCTCAACAAATATTACATTAAATGAAAAATAAAGGGTAGTAGAAGACTCCTTGTAACTAATGGACATGAAGGGACTGTGTTGTTCAACAATTGCTCTCTGATTATGGATAACAGAAACATCTGGGAAAAGTGCCAGCAAACCTGTTGTCTGCCATTAGATAATAGCAAGAGGCCTTTCCTCCTTAAATCACCAATGGGGAGCAGATTGACTGGAAACACAATAGACTACCTAAAGAAATAGTTTAATTGAAATTAGAAGTGAATGTTGTCACGAAACATAGGTGCCTACATATTTAAAAATTCTGCTCGGTACTTGACTATGGCAACGGCTGGTGGCAGTGAGTTGCACATCTCCACGATGCTTGACGAGCGTGCTTCCTTTCCCCACTGCGCTGGTGCTCCAGAGGGGATTCCCTGACTGCCTCTCTCTCCTGGTGAAAGGGCGCCTAGGGAAATGTGAGGAAAACAACTCCAGTCCTTACACCTTTCCTCACAAAGAAAATATATTCCTGCATCTCTAGTTGGTTTATGGGTCAAGCCTAAAGTCATTTTATACTTTATTATATTATAGGGATAAGTTGGGGTGAAAGCCCATATAATACATATAAAACCATGTCATTTTTAATGATAATTTTAGCACTGTTCTCCAAATCATTTCTATAGACAGTCATTTTTTCTTTCTCTCAGCTGATCATTTGCACCTTTCTGACTGACATTTTGCTGAGGTATTTTATACTTTTTAGCAGCTTGACCATTTCACGGTCATTTCACGGTCAAGCTGCTGGAGACCTCAGGAACCTCACTGTTTACAGAATCATTACTACATTTTAGGTAAATTTATGCATGATGCCATTCAGTTATCATTACTTAATTGAGTACCAAGATGAAACTAAAGATTACAATTTCCCAATATTTTGCCTTTGGGCTATATTCAGCTTTCTCCTTTATTCAAGAATACCCTTTCAGGTAGTATTAGCAGGGATCGTTTGCCATGTGCATACTCCTATCTACCAAGATAGAGAAGTTAATTGTACTAGTGACTAATACTATAGTTGAGTTATAATTATTTTTGAATCAACATTTTCATAGTAATAAGGAGTTAAGTAGAAAATAGCCTCTTCCCTCAAAAGCAAACTAAAAAAATTCTTCACTAAGATTATTTCTAAAAGGCTCAAGAAAGCCTCTTCCCTTCCACATGCCAAGAAGCAACAGTCTCAGGTATCAAGGCATGTTAATTTAAACCTTGTTCCAGTAAGCAGTTTATGGGTCAAAATCATCCACAACTATTCTTTTATTACATTCACTGACTTAACTCCTTCAACACTATTCACTCAATAGTCTTTCCAGAATAACAGGCTTTAAGATGATCCACTTTCAAGGGTTCCTTTCATTGTTTCCTACATGCATATATATATATATTTATTTATTTATATATGTAAAGAAGAAACAACTCAAAACCATTCATTCTGACACCAGGTTCTTCCATATCAATGTCATGATCAGAAAGATTTAACATTATCCACTGGTGGAATCTTCTGTCAGCAATGCTGGTTCCACAACAGATAAAATACATGCCATTTACATTTGACATTATCCAGCTCAGAGCTCACACAAAAATCTTAGCAAAATCTTAGCTGGGATGTGTATCAACATTAGCCAATCCAACACGAAGACTTAGTAAACATAAGGTGTCAAAATGTGACCGTTTTATTTGCAGCACGATCGTTGTTCATTATGGGAACTATTTAAGGATGGAGAAGAACATTGACATGTAGACATTTGCAGGAGAAATTGCCTCTTTAAAATTACAAAAGTTTAAAAAATATATATTTTTCTTATGTGGAGTTACCAGACTGCCTGCAGATTCTAGATGCAAGCATAACTTCTCAGCTTGTTTCTGAGAAATCTCACTGTACAAAAATTGGGTATGTTATACATAAAATAGATTTTGTAAAGCAAACATTTCCTTGCTAGAAAAAAAAAAAAGAAGTCTAGGTTTACAGTAAATTTACTTTCCATCATCGCTTGAAAACTGCATTAAATAAGAAAACTAAGTTAGATGGAGAAGAATAAATTTAATCAAAACATGGTTTGATAATCTAACCTAGATTTAGGAGTCTGCAGCGGCAGCTACTGCCAAAACAAAGTTGTTGTTATTTGCCCAAACTAAGAGCTACTGCCAAAGCAAAGTTGTTGTTATTTGCCCAAACTAACAGCATTCATTACTTAAAAATCCAAAGATAAAAAATAATTTTGCTGAATTATCTACATTATTTAATGTGACAGATTATTTTGTTATCTAATGAGCTTTGCAACTATATTTCAAATAGGAAGTGCTGAAACAGACATATTTAAATTCTTTCTATATAGGGCAATCCCTGAAAGCAGAAAGATTTATGATGGATATGTAAGCAAGTGGTGGTCATAATGTTTAAGAAATAGCTCGTCCCCATTGAAATTGTGTAATATTATGCACAATACTGAAACAGCTCCTTTACAAAAGTCAGAGATTTGTATTGGCTGTAATGGGAGCATGATTTGGCTTTTCAAGTTCAATAGAAACTAGATTTATGGACCAAGAACAGCAATTGTAAAGTATCTCAGAAAAACAGAATCGGAGAAGGTTTTATTTGGCATTTCATTTTTCATTTGACATTCATGTTTCATTTGACAACTGACAGTTATCAAAATATGAATATATAGAATTAAAGACACTAAACTTCCTCTCTGTGTCTCTTTCTAAAATTAACACAGTTCCAAAAATCATATTTCAGACCAACTTAATCTGATTTTTCTGGTGTAAGGAAAAATAAATACCAAACTACTTTAGGTGATTTTACAGGTATTAAAAGAGATAGTTGTGCTAATCAATTCCTTTTATTTGTTCTTTCTTTTGTCTTTATCTTAAATGTAGAAATAGAAAACAAATCATAGTAACTATATTTCTCACGAGTCAGTATTATTTACTTTCAATAGACTCAGTAACACCGTTTAAACCTTGAAAGTTAATAAACATGGATTTGTAGAATTAAAAATATCGAACAATTGGAGAAATAGCAATTCACAAAATTAAAGTTTTATAAGCTGAAGTCGAAGACTGTGTTCCACAGTTTAAATATTTCATATCTGACATTTTCAGACAATACTACAGTATGAAGTCTAATTTTGATTTTTCAATCCAATACAATTTTGTATTGGATTGAATACAAGTTTAATACAAGTATGGTCCTAAAATCTAGATCCTATTCAACTTGGTATTTCAAAGGTATCCAATGTCTACCTAATGATATCTCCTAAATATTTCCTAGCCCACCAGATAAAAAAAGACCTGTAACCTAGAAACAATACAAAAATATAAAAATCCTATAATGCCATTTAAAATGTTTAATATACACAAGTTCCCTGTACAACATGTATTAAAGGAAGCTTGGATTTGAAAATATACTGGGTTGTTATAGTACAAAAAACTTAGGGTGACTGCTTAAAAATTAAAAATAGTATAGTAGCCGGGTGGCAGCTCTGTTGCCATACCACTCATCTAGTATTTGAGCCATCTTCTCTTGTGTAGCTAAGGGGTGCCAAAAGGTTGTTTTCTGATTAATATTAGAATTCATGCTTTGTATTCATACTCAAGGTAGAAGTCAGTCTTTACATCTGCAAGCCAAGATATCTTTTTTTTTTTTTTTTTTGTCCAATTAAGGCCAATGTACATTGCTGGGGCTATCAGCAGCAGCAATTATGGGGACATCTATGACCAGAAGCAGTTTCTATTAAAACAAATCAACTGATTAAGCCGTAGCAGTAATTGCAGAGAATAAGTTGGCATCTGAAACTTGTCATTTCAGTTAACACATTGTTCTTGGTATTACGGGCGGATTTAACTATCTTAACTTCATAATTAGACCTAGTGATTTCAAAAGGTCCTGGGCCAAACCCACAACTGACTTGACACCTTTAAAATCAATATGGCTATGCTGATTTATACCAGTTGATTATCAGGTCTATTGTGTACTGTTTTCATTGACATCAGAAGGACTACTTGTGGGATAAGATGCTGAGTAAATGCAGCTTAATAAAATCCTACATGCCAGAAATGCACATCATATATTTAAAGAGAAGCAACAATACTGCTGAGTGACTATAGTCATTGCATCTAGAATTGCAGAATATTAAAACTTCTAAAACTAAAACCTCTTATTATAGTATTATACGAATATTAGAATACAAGAATGTCAGCTCTGTCAGTGAAGACAAAATGAACCCAAGCAGCTTGTATGGCAAATACTTTCATAAGTTGTTGAGAACCAGTGACACAAAATCCATGACTATTAACTGTAAGACAGCAATACTGTAGGGAACCCTCCTGCACTAGCAGGGGGATAGATAAGTTGACCTAATGGTTCCTTTCTATTTCTAATTTCTCTGATTCTATTAAGTCTTGGTATTTTCAGAAGAATTCAACTGCTTTCCAGGGCCCCTGAGACACGAGGATTTAGGCAATTCCTTCCTGTAAATAACACTGCTTTTCAAACAGTAAAAATACAGGCTAGGAGGGGACATTAAGCCCAGTTTAATAACTTCTAAGCTCTGGCACAGCAGAAACTCTTTTTTTTTTTCCTACACTTTTCCTACTGGAGTTTAATTAAGATTGACAAAGCACTAACTCTAAATCAGCAAGAAGATCCTTAGATCCATTTTGTTGTCAAATATACTTTCTCTGCAAATGGCAGGAGTAACACGTATCATTTCACAGATAATGTTTTAATATCCTGCATTGAATAAAACTTTTTTTTTTTAATCAAGTTGCAATGGTAGCACTAAACTACACAAGGGGTTTGGGGGTTGCAGATGGCTGCATTACTCTAAATGTTCAAGCTTGACTGACCCATTTCATCAGCACTGTCAGAGCCTTGCACTGATACATGTTGACAACATTTAATCTTAAAAAATTGAAAGAAATGAATTAATATGCAAATTTCATCAGCTTTGTAATAAAAATGTCCTTGAAAAAAAACAGAGAACATGACCCCCAAGGAATAGTATGAATTATCCCAGCTCAATTCTTTAAGTTAGTCAGAGGTATGTGGGTCCGCAAGGAAATCAGCGCAGATTTGACTTGGAAATAATTATGATGAAGAACAAAACACAAGCAGGTTGAATAAATGTAACAACTTGGGAAAAAGTCTTAGTCCTGTTTGTTATTCACTTTGAATTAACAGGATTAGGTTTGGTTTTTGAAAATAAAGGAACACTACCATGTAATTTTAACACCCAAGTAATGTGAAAACAATTTTTTTCTTGCTATCAGTTTTAGTAGGTATTAGAAACAGCTCTCAGAAAATCAGGATCTTTTTTAATACATTACAGCATTTGGTGCTGAGTAATTTAAGCTATGATAATATGTCTGCTGTGTGCAAGTCTGGTAAATACTGTCATTCCTTCAAAAAGAGGAGATATGTCTGTGTGGAAATCAGGAAGATGAATATAGTCCTCACTGGGCATCATTTGGGACTTTGCAAGATATGAACAAGCATCTTTAGAAAGAGTAAAAATTCAGTAGCTTCTTCGCACAAGATAAATGCTTATAAGCAAAAAAAAAAAAGAAATATATGAACTGTTTCCATTCTCTAGCATATGTAACTTGGGATCACAAGAGTTCCCTGCAACAAGCAACCTTTTAATAGGATTGCCATTATTGAAGTAAACTTCAATTTTTAAACAAATAAGTAGTTTTTTCTTACTGCTAGTTATTTGAGTTGAAGTAGCTAGGAAACAAAAGTCAGTAACAGTCAAATTCCAAGCATCCAACATTTTTTATCTGTGATCATTCTGAATAGTGTTTAAAAGTCATTTTATACTAATTTACCTGCCAGACTTTTATTTTACTTTTCAAATGCTAGTCATCCTTTTTCGATTTCTGCCTACCCTTGCCCCAGGTCCGTGGTTAGCTCTCTGCTCAGTGTGTCTGAGAGGGGTTCACATCAGAGTCACTGCACTTTCCTTTTATTTAACATAAAGCAGTTTTTGAATGTAAGGTTTGCATGGATTAATTCAGTGTTGTACTTAGGTTTCTCAGAAAGCAGGTAGGCCAACTCAACATGTTTTAAAGCATGTTTTAAAAATCAAAAGCCTACTATAAATTAGCAACTTCATATGAAAAGCAAAACAACTACTGTAGTAGCCTGGAAAACTCAACATAATCTTTTAGAGTCTTTGAAATAAGCTGCCTGATATTATACCTCCTTGAAAGACAGACATACTGAAATACAGACTGTGATCAACCAAATTAATCTCCTCTGTAAGCTTTTGTGGTTCTCTACAATAGTATTTTAAATTTCTCCTTTCTTTTTTTAATCTACAATCAGTAAAATCCCACTTTTATAGTGCCCTTTGCACCTGTATGCATAAAATGAATAACCTTGCAGTTTAATTATGCAATATTCTATCAGTTTTGAAATGATATAAAGTTGCAGATAGAAAAAGAATAAAACGTCTTTAAGAATCTAAAATTAATGTATGTCAAACTCAGGGTAAATCTTAATCTTCTCGCAACACTTCTCTAAAATAGATGTTCTTTTATCACCTGGCATATCAAGACCCATTGGAAAAAAAAGGCATTTGGTTAACATGCTGCAGAACAGCACTCTCTTTTCCACCTCACTTCAGGCTATTCTTGAAAGATCTGAACAGTTGTATAATAATGAAAAATGTGCAATACTTGTGGGGCATTGCTTGTGCACACACACCTCCGCCCACGCATTCATCATTCTGCAGGTATTGTCAGGGAAAGTTTAATTGCATAAACACTCTGTAACTGTCCTGTCATATTTCTTGTCAGTCTGGATTCCCTCTCCGGGCTCACTATCTCACAAAACTATAATTGAATTGCTACCAAATCACAAGAGGGGCCCCCAAAATAAAATCTTTATGAATAGAATTTGTTTCCTATCAGCAGATTTGACAAATTGTGGCAGAGGAAGGGCCTTAGCGATAATTTCTGAGTTTATTTTAAATCCAGTTATTTGCTGTTTGCTCTTATCTGTTCTTTAGAATTTTAAAGCCCCGGTGAGAACGAATCCCAAAGAGCTCACTCAATAGGAGTATTTTTTCCGGGTCCTAAAGAAGCCAGGCACAAAAAAAGAACACTGTGTTGAAATAGTGTTTAAACTAAAGAGTATCTGAATTAATTCTGAATTATAGTGGATATCAGCTCCTCAAAATCTTTCCTATCCCCTCAGAGTCTGTTTAAACGACAGCTTCTGCAAAATATCTTCCTTTTAATGTATAACCTTTGTCTAGATGTTACACATTTTTTTCTCTGTGATGCTTCCAAGCATATGTTTTATCTAACGAAACATCAGATTCCTGAGCAGATAATGAAGGTAATGACCAAATAAGCTTAACATGAAGATGTGGCACATGCTTTCCTAATTGTACCATGAAATTTGAATGCAAATTAAAGCATAACACATGTTTATATTTGCAGATATACAAAAAATACCATGAGGCTACAAGTTATTCATTTTGAGTTAAACTTGATACATATTTTGATTTTATTCCTAGGGAGCCCTAGTGTATGGTAGAAAATGAAATCTAGCAGAATCTGAAAATGTTGTTCATTCCACTTTAAAATCTTCCTAGTAGCAAGTGCATTAGGTCCATGTCCTAATGAGTAACTTTTAAATGGGACAGAACTTCAACGAGATTGACAACTGTCTGGTTGTTTATGTTTTTTAAATGTGCTTATCAAAATCACATAGGATTGATGGGTGTTTTCAGATGAAGTTATGTTTTCGCAAGAGACTTAATTTAGGGCTAAGGTTAAGGCTGAGGATAAATGAGTGCATTAGATGATTAAAGAACATTTGTCTTGTGGGACACTTCAGTCATTTGTTTATGACACTCTGAAAACAAGCTGCAAAAGTAATAATAAAAATGACAGGTTTCAGCAAACCTTTCTAAACATAAACTTTGAGCTAAAACTAATTATTTTTAGACAATTAAAAATATATCAGAACCTTAAAAAAAAGTTTTGTGATACAAGATTTAGGTGCTTTTTATGAAAATGTTCGAGACACTATTTTCTACCTTTTCTCTATCTTTTTATTTTCCTGTTTGAAATGCCTCTGACCTGTCTGTTTTTGGCTCAAAGGGAGGATTGCGGCAGAGGAGAAAGAGATTTCTTGATCCTTTAGAAATAATCTTACTAAAGAATTTATTTAGTTTGCTTTTTTGTTTTATTTTGGTATATTTAGATATGTTATGGTTATTACATTATATATCATAGTATGAGAAAAATGCCATTATAGGAAAATAGATGCCTCAGGAGAAACATAATATGAAACTAAAGCCTCTCTTTTGTGCCTAGGTCACTGATTAAAATTTGTTTTTGTTGTAGTTAGTTATTATCAGTTATCATCTCATGGTCTCTCTGAACTGGATAGTTGATATCCAGTCGATATCAAAAAGAGTTGATGAAAATGGGTGCAAACTGCCACTCCAATGAAGAGGCACAGAAGAGCAGCAGGACTTGGGGCAAGTGGGGATCGCAAACGTCCTCGTCACCTCTACGGATTGTCACTTGCGGGCAAGGCTGGAGAGCAGCAGCGGAGCCGCGCGGGGAGCACTCGCTGCTGCCGCCCAGGCTGTACGTGTTCTGTGGGTAAACAAACAATCTCGTTCCCCAGGGCTGTCTCCATCTGGCACCTATCATCAGGATGAAATTCACATTAAAAAAAAAAAAAAAAAACAGAAAGAAAACCAGAAGAAGTTCTGTGTTAGCGATTAGACTTTTTCATTCAGGGTTCTACAACACAGTTCAGGGTAATGTCCTTTGATGAATTACAGTTAATGAAATAATGAGTCTTAATCGCCTGTGCTGGACGGGATCGGTGCTGTGTCGGTCCCGCTGCGCCATCCCCGCTGGGCGGTGCGGGCAGCAGTGGGCAGCTCTGCCCGCCCGGCCCCTGCCCCGCACCAGCCTTCGGCCTGGCGCTGCTGTCACTGCTCGGCACCACCACCCCTACGGATGGCGCAGGATGGCCACGTCACGGGGCCGGGTGCTGTCCAGAGGCCACAGACAGCCCTGTGCTAGGTGATCTGCGGTGTCCGAGGGACCACTACATCACGCCGGACCCTGGGGATTTGGCTGAGCAGAAAGATTGTAGGGGACAAGCACGGGAGACGTTTTGTTTTATTGCCCTGAATCTAGTTGAACAGTTCACCTCTGCAAGAAGGGTAAGGTGCAACAAAATCAGACTGACGCTGTATCTACTTTAGCTGGGTATAAGTAAATAGGGGTGATAAGCTGAGGATAAATTAGGCAAGCTATTTATGGTGGTCACACAGCATTCACAACTGAAAAGCAGGGAGCATCTGAGATAAACTGCCTGGGGAAAGCCCTGGGCGCTGGAAGCAGCAACCTTTGCCCACAGAAGCAGTATTTTCAGGCTTTTCCCAGCGTGGCCATGAGGTAAAGCTGGCCACTAGAGGCAGATGTTCCTTTGGGCCCGTTCTGCCTTTTCTGCTCTCTTCTCCCTTGCTGAGCTCAATGGATACCAAGTAATTTCATCCTTTGTATCTCTGCTGTTTTGTGTGTATACAGAACATAGAATTGTGTAATTTTGACCTGAACAAGGGTTCACTTGGTAGGATGATGAATTAAGCATAACTGACTTGCAACAAGCCACAGATTTTACCAGCCAGGTCTGATCTGTTAGAAATCTCTCCTCATTAGCATCGGTACTCTCCATTTTAATACGCAAAAGAAACCAGCTAATGCAGCTGCAATTAAAAATCTAACTTTTGAAGATGAGTTATATCACTGTAGGTTAAGAGAAATAAAAGCTGTAATGCAATTTCATGTCATAGAGGAACAGCAAAAAAACTTGAAACTTTTTAAATATGGTCATTCTCTGCTTTTATGGCTAAAGATCTAGGAAGAATTGTGCAAAAACACTGATTTTGTGATCTGCAATTTGCTTATAAATTTTGCTAAAGGTCCCTTCCAACTTCAATGATTCTATAAAGGTCATCAGTAAGTTTGTCAAATGAAAGAAAAAAAGCATTCCCTGTAATTAGAAAACTGAAATAATATCGAGTTGCATGAGAATCCACTTGGAAAGATACACAACGGCATGCAGCAAAACTTAGGAAAAAGAAATCCAAAAAAAGTCGTTTGGAAATACATGAAGAGATGTGGGGCAACAGTAAATGGGATGCGATTCTGTAACAACGGGATGGAGTAGAAAAGCTCGCACGATTTAAGGCAATGTAGGTGAATCTGGTGACAGACTATAATGTATCATTCTGGGGAAGACGTGGCCTTCAGCTAAGACTAACAGATGAACTTGCAAGATTTTAGGGAAGGGCAGTAAAAAAATCTATGGAAAATTTAGAAACAAATTGCTTGTGAGGGAAGGCTGATGTGAACATTATGTCTGCGTGCAAAAATGAATGGAATGCACTCTAAAACACTAATGGTTAAGTAAAAATATTTTTAAAAACATGTAAAAATATAGGTAGATGGAGTATCACAAACAGCTATTTGAAAGCACCTCCAAGACAATCTGCAAACACTATTATTGGGATTCGTTAAGAACAGGCGAATGGAGACGCTCCAGCCTACTAGCCCATGTGTTTATTAAGCGAGGGAAGGAGTACAGCAGCCGGTGCACACAGGTCCTCAGCCCTGCTCTTCCTTGCTTTTTGCCTGTTCCCAGAGGCCTTTTGGGATCGTGCAAAGGAGATCTCAGGGGTGTCCTGAGTGAAACGGCAGGTCTTGTGTTCTCATGAAAACTGGATCTAATCAGCACATCAAAATGAGTCCTGTTTCAGGTTGTGTTCCTCATACGAAACGGGGGCTGAACAGCAACAGTGACAGCCTTGGAACAGCTAATACCCCAATATAAAAACTGAACTCACAACAGCTATTTTCACAGCTTAGTGTATAACTCTTACATGTTCATATTCACTTGTATATGCTACACACACATATAAACATACACCTTATTTAGCCCTTTGCACACACAGACCTGCACAAAAATGTCAGTGAAAATGAGCGTCGCTCCATCTCTGTATACTGCCCCTACATACTGTACCTACTGTCACTGCTGTGATAGAGACAAATTGCATGTTCAGTCTGTCAGAAAGCTGTTTTAAGTTATGTGATGGATTTATCTTTGCTTACCATGTATAAAGATGGATCTTTGATTATCTTGTATAAATATGGAAAAGAATTAAATATTTTTACTGTTTGATAGATGTTCAACATAAATTATACCTTTTTTTTTTTTTTTTTTTCATTTATCATTTGCTGGCTAAAGGGGGCAGAGGTTCCTCAGTATACACTCTGAACAAGATTGAAAAATTTGTTTGAATGAAGAAAATATGCACTTATTCAAGAGCAAATTTCTATTTTAAAACTAAGCACTGTAAGAGGCAAGGCATGATGATTATACTTAAGCAAAATCTTGATTCCTACAGCAACAGTTGCTGGTATCCTAGGTTAACAGACAGCAAAAATGACTATATTCTTAGGAAGAGTTAAATCCAGATATCTTAGTATCACCATTAGATGGTCACAGAATCAATATAAATTCCTTTCATCTGTACTATTTCATCTGAATATTTGTATTAATGTTGTTGCCATCACAACTACATTTTTAAAGCTGACTTTTAGCTGAAATAAAACCAACTTTTAGCATTAACATGCATACTGGTTACTCTGATATTATCCTAACACATAATGATTCCAAAAATCTCCCCAAGATTAATGATTATCACATAATTCCAGAAAGTCAGCACTATATATGTAGAAATATATTGGCAATAAAAACCAGTCACTGTTGTGCCTTTCCCCAGTTGGGGATCTCTCACTTTTCTTTGATTTCTAAAGGCTTCAGATCAATAACTGGAGTGACATTATTAACAGCTCCCTCAACACCTTGGCCAGCACTAATATTAAATCCATTATACCTTCTGTTTGACATTTGCAGTACAGCAGAAAGTGCTGTAGATACAGTCAAACTGCCTTGGGAATGGGGTTGGATGCAGGGTTAGTGAGATGGCTTCCCTTGCCTGACTCTAAATTCATCTCATTGATAGAAAACTTCAGCTATTCAGAAAACTACACTAGGCAGTAAATAATTCACCTGTCAAAGAAAAGAAAAAAAAAAATCCTGCTTTTGAAATACTTACCAAAGGGTCTTCAAAAATAGCTGACATTCCTTATTGTCATCACGTTTACAAAACTGAATACGTATCACAACACACATTGCAGTGTTTCCAAATGAACGCTTTACCAGTGAATGATGTTGGGAACAGGACAGTACACAGCTGTTTAGCTTGGGGTTTAACTTCCCCCCAAAGCGGGAGCATGTCTTGTGCACTGCAGGCACAGTGCAGTAACGGAGCTCAGTCAGCCTCACCAGTAACTACAGACCAGATGAACTGGGGCTTCGCAGGGTGCTTAGACCAGGATAATTTAGAGTGCAGGAACTTTGCAGAGTAGGAGAAGGTGGCAACAGAAACGCAATTCCACCCTCCATGCCTGGGAAGAAGTGATGTGCTCGTGGCAGTTCTCCAGGACAAACTGCCACGGGAGGCAGCTGTCCCTGTGATGGGACTAACACCTTGTAAGGCTGCAGCTTTATTTCCCTTTGGTTTAGTACAGGCTTGCCTTTCCTGTTACTTTTACAGATGGGAAGTTCTGACCCCAAATCTCTAATGATTCATGATAACGTGATTTAAAAACCCTGCTTATCCACTTGCTAGGTTTCTTTTCCTTTCTGCCTAAGGTTGTCAAGCATGGTGTGCCTGCTTCTCAGCAGCTGCAGTTCACCATTTAGCTCGACCACTACTGAAACCACACCTGACTTCCCACATTAATATCCAGCCTGGGAACTGAGACAACTGATGAGTGCACAACTATCCATGCTCCTCCCTCTGCTTTGACAGCATTAATCTAAAGCACAAGACAGGCAGAAACCTTTAAAGTGACTTTAACAAACTTTAGAATCACAGACCTAATAAACAAATTTTGTTTGAATATATGAAAGTAAAAGCAAAATTGAGGTGAGTGTCTCAGAGGCCTTGGGACCCAATTTTATCTTTTGGGTTTTATTACACTCGCAGATAATAAGCCCTTTGACTATTAAAAGGAGAGTATAATCTCAACATAAAGGGCAGTGTCTCTTAGCTTACTCTGAGCAATAGCTGTGCTAGCATAGAAAGGACTAATTCTTATGAATATTTATTTCCTCAGATTTGGGGTGAATTTTGCAATACAGGCAAAATCCACACCGCACTAATAGCAATACCCACGTCAGCAAATTTGAAACTGGTGCTGCAGCTCCAAAGGTACCTGGCTCAAAGCAACACATCAAGGTGGCTTGTTCTGAATCACAAAGAGCCAGGAAAGTCACAAAAACACAAGCTTCCAGCAAAAGCATTAATTCCGGCCACCCAGTTATCTGTTCATGTTTTATGACTTGAATAGGGTTATACAAACAATGAAAAGGCACTTCAGAGAGAGATGTCCTCTTGCTGTATTTTCGCTACGGGCCGTTAAGAATGCTAAAGGGGCAAACTTGGAAGTCTCACACCTTAACTGAAGGTGTAACGGCTTTAAAACTTTCTAAGAGATACCCTTTCCCACAGGCTAGCACTACCTGAGGGGAGCCCTGCAAGGAAATTCAGTGAGGTGTTAATGTAGTTTTATGGTTTTAATTTTCTTGGTTTTGAAAGCAGCAAAAGAAACAAGCTAATTGCCTTGCATGCCATCGCTTGAATATTTCCAACTGGGCTGTTCGCATTCACACTTTACTGGAATGAGCAGGGTGCTTCAGAGGAGTGACCCCCCGGAATTAATAGGATATTACAGAGACTCTAAAATCACTCCAGTTTTGTCTGAGATCTTCCCTTTTTTTCTTCCTCTGACATTTCTCCACTATTCCTTACACAACTGCATCAGTAGCCCACGAGCAGCTGTCCCTGTGTCTGGCGTCAATCCACGCATAGGAAACGGACCAAAAGGACCATCTCCTACAACCTGAGCAGATAAACTCTGAAGCAGTAAACCTTTTAGGGACTAATCTCCTCCACTCCGATCAGACACAGGCTGTCTTTCTCTGACATTACATACTAGGCTTCAGCTCATTTTCTAGTTGAAACGAGCTTACTTTTTCTGATTATGAGAAAAGTACCTCTTGCTTCTGTTAAGTACTAACTCTGAAAAAAAAAAGTGTGAATTTTTATATAAATTCCTTAATTGCTCATGTCTAACCTGAGGCCAAATATGTCAAGGGGATTTTGGAAAATAGCAAACACATTAGAATAAGGCATTTAATGAAAACTGATTTGCAACCTTTACTGTAACAGATATTCCTAGTCAGGTGCAACAGTAATGTGCTAATATTCAAAAGAGAGTTTAAATGAAATGCTATAAACTATACTTCAGGAACTCGATGGGTTAAATTGCTCTTGCAGTTTTGCTTTTCCCAAAAATCTGTCTGATATATTTTGCTAAGTTGTCTAACTCCTGCTGTAGTATTGATTTCTCCCTTTAAAAGCTCTCACCCATTCAGAAAGCTCCAAGGACCCTCGTCCCGGCTCAACTCATTCTAAAATGCAGCTGGGATATGTTATGCCTGACAACAATCCTACA
>JAWLRI010000215.1:5645569-5663069 GCA_034781795.1 Crypturellus tataupa
AATGGTTCAACTGTGATGAGCTAGTTTGGTTCATCTATGTTCTAAAAATGAAATTCACATACCTTTACTAAACTCATCAGTGAAACAAGATAGGTCAATTTTACTTCTAAATCATACTTCACACAATATTACACTTCCACCAGCTACATCCCTCTACAATAACTATTTCATTCATCTGGTATTGTTACAGAGTGTAAGTCAGGATTCATAAATGATCAGTTTGTGTCCTTTGGGAGGGAGGGATTACATGTAAATAATCCCTTTAATGTACGCGTTGCCTCTAAGCATTTCACACAGCAATAAATTGGTAAACTGAATTTGAGCAATTAAGAAATTAAATGAAACTAATAAAATGTGTATTTTAATATTTCTTGATGGTTATTTGGGGATTAGAGAATATGAAAACAGCCACTCTCATTCGGTATGAAGGCAAACTGCAGCACTTTGATAAACTGTATCTGTCAGCTTTTCACTACTGTATTTCAATCAAAAATCCACTTTGGAAATACTTCAACATTCCAACATTTTGTATTATTAACTACATTAAATTATGAAGTCCAAGTACTCATTTACGACATAAACAACCATACATCACACAGTTAATGGCAACAGGAAAACACGCTACACAGAACATGCTACACACAAATTATTAACCCTAAATGTTTGGGAACAGAATGGCACCATGACAAGTGGTACTTTGGTTAACTCCTCTGCATTTCAACTCCTGCTCCCACCTTCCCTGGAAAAATCACGGTTCTAGGGCAGTCTGGCAGAAGGGAAATCAGAAAGTGCATGCACAGGAATAAATGGCCCGAAAAGCAGAAATACAGAAATGTATGGTCTTTATAATGAAACACATGTGAATTTACTAGACAAAAAGTCTTCAGGAAACAGGCAAGAGTCAGTGATCGAAGGAGCTAATGGTGAAGCAAAGTGAGGGAAAGCCCAGCATGGTATCCCTGACAGGTACTGTATACAGAGCAGTGACTAGCTACATAATCATAGCTGCTTGGCCCCTTGCAGCTTGGAAACAGAATTTTAGTGTCGTGATGGAATTTTGCATATATTCTATTAAGGCATTTTACAAAACAGTAAATTATCAGGCTTTTTTTGGGCACTACATTACTGTAGAATAATGTTTACAAGATGTTGCAAATTAACCCATCTATAGCCTGAAAAGATAGAGGTTTATGACACTGGTGTTATAAACAAGAAAGAGAAAATAAAAATGCTATTACCTTGCCTTTTTCTATGTACTGGGTTATCAGAATAGTTAAGATCTAATTTGTTCATAGTACCAATCTGGAGCTGAACTCAAGATCATTCAAAATGATGCTATGACCTAGCTATACTATGAATGAGGGTGGCAATAATAACAAAAATCCCTGAGAAAATCATTGCAACCTTGGGTGACAAAATGAGAGTAGCCATGAAAAACCTAACACCCAGAAGTGACAGTTTAACAGTGTTCTTCATTTCAGCCCACAGTCCAACAAATAGAGACTCTAAGAGGAAACACTGGACTTTGAGAAGCCCCTATATAATTGCACAGGTTGGGTCTTGTCATTAGCCAGTTTGCCCTCGCTCAGATTTACAAGCTCGAGGTGCAATAAAAGCTTTAGCATGAAGTGCAAAGTTATAGGAGACATTTTCCCCTTCGAGCTGATCTATTCTGTCCTCCTGGCCAGGCAGTCCAGCAGAGCTCACTGAGTCTTGGCCTCCCATTTGCTATGGTGAGAGCAAGTTCTGCAACTCAACAAAACACTAAGCAAATGCTTAGCATTAAACCTCTGCATGTAAACACATCTTTGGTTGCTTTGTTTAACACAGACTGTATCCCTGTACATCTCTGGTACCTCTGAAATGTTCTGCTGCTGGATGTCACTTGCATTTGAGAAAGTGAGGTCAGTTTATGTGCTATGCATTGGGTCATTTTAAACTAATCACCACTAGGAGAACACAGGTCATTGTAAGGAAGAAAAATATGCCTGAATGTGCCACCTATACAATTTGTTTGGATGGGAGAAAGAAAATGAGAGAGAAGCCCAAGGAATTCCGAATGACAGTGCAGCCACATATTTTGTATTTTACTTCCCTAATCATGTATTAAAACACAGCAACATGAACAGCACCGGGCTGTTTGTGCTTCTGCCATAATATATAACCTCTCACTACTTCATACACAATAAAAGCTCCATGAAAACTAAGCTGTATTACTTCTGCTTCTGTGTACGACACTTTGCGTGACTACAAGAAGCCAGTGAAAACACATTCCCCTGTAACTGAGATTGATTATTGGTCCTTCAGCACATCCATAATCATGATTCATGCAGCACAAGAGAGATGGAATTATTTTCATACACTACCCTGATCAGTAGCAAGAATTTTTTTTTCCCTGTAGGAACTGAATATGTATAGGATGTATGCAACATGCTCTGGAGGGAACAGCATTGTGCTAGCTCTCCAAAGGTCTGTAGCTCTGCTACCAACTTGCATGGCTCGGAGCAAGAAGCCATGCACGCTGACTGCATCTGGTACTGTTCAGCCGCAGTGCTCAAACACCCTCCTTACCCGTGGCTGCGCGCCGCAGTACCTGTGGTCTTGCCGTCAGCAATAGTGAGAACAGGAAACAAGGTGATGGAGAGCATTTCCATGGTGGGTGTGGATCTTTGGTCTGTAGCAATGGTTTCACAGCTGTGAAACCTTGCTGACCTCAAAAGAACTGCTGCAGATTGCCACTAATTAAGAGACTGGGAAAGGCGGATCTGCACAGGTACCCACAGGAACAGGGAATGAGGCTGATTCTTTACCAGAGAAACTGGAAACTGGTTTAGAAAATCTTTTTTTTTTCTTCTTTTATAACATATTAGATTTTTTTTCATATTGTTGCAGAAAAGAACTGGATATTTTTAAAGATTCACTGTTATGTCAAAGAATCTTTGAAGATTTTCTAAAAATATCTGATGGATTTTTCACATCTGTTAAATTTGAAATTGGTAAAAAATGTAGATATTGTAAAATTCAGGTGACTTTTCTAAAGCAAGATCATCATCATCATCATGATGGATGCTGGAGAAAAGGAGAAAAGGAAACAAGACTCATTTGTCTCTTCCTTTATCCAACAGGCATGTCAAGAGCTTCTGTAGGGAGCAATACTACCTAACCATGGTACTATAGCAAAAGTCCTACAGTTCTCATCTGATTAAATGGACAAAGAGTCCAGCCTCCAGTGAGGTGGGTGAAATGGAAAATACACTGTAAATGCCTAAAGCAATTATATACCTTTGAAGGTGAAATATAGAAATAAATAGCTAAGCAACAGAAAAAAAAAGTAATATACCTATGCTATACTACATTGTACTGAATTAGGATTAATATGACAAGTTGTGGCTAGTTGAATGAGCATTAATGTTATCAATTTCCAGATTAGTTCATGTTTGTCCACATATTAAGCTCCCCACAGCCCAAAAGTGCAGATCAGAGATGTAGTCTGAAACAAAATATGACAATTGCCAAATGCTACCAGAATTTATAGGATTGCACTAGTAAAAGAGTGATATGCAATTCAGTGTGATGGCACAACCAAAATAATTTTTCCTTTTGGAGAAGGTATCATAGCACCCTCTTCATAACCTTTTGCATCTCATAGGATTATAAGGAACATTTAAATGCTTTGCCAGAAAGTCCCTTTATACTCTCAGTTTTGGTTCATGTAACTCAAGGAAAGAAACAGAAATTAAAAATTCCTCCAAATAAAGGAAGACTATTTACTACATTTACTAGGAGAACAAGGATAAAGAAAAACTTCTCTTTGGCAGTGAAAAAGGGCAAATAAAAAGTCTTTCAATTATTGTATACCTACATATATATACAGCACCATGTAACTCATTTTGCACAGGTTATCAAAAGATGGCTGAGATTAGCAAAAGCAACTTTCATTACACTGTGATGTTAGTGGAGGCACCTCCAAAATAAGCCAATATGGGAATGGAGAATGAGATTCAAATCTACCTTCCAAGAAATATGAGTACAGTCTTTGCAGATTCTCCCCCAAGGCCAGGGGCAACTTTTCAAAAGCTGCTTTCGATTCTGGATGCTCAGCCTGAGACAGCTTCTTCTAAAAATAGATATGAAATGCATCATACCTCTAAGCTAAGCACATACCAAGAAGAGATTTTTTAACTGAAATGGGATGGGGTTTTATGGCCTTCTACAGTTTACATAAAGTGTGACCTGGTCTGTTGGGGAGAAGTGAACCCAGGACAACTGATGGCAGCACTACATATCAGACAGACACCTCTTTGGACACTTGCTTTTGCTCTGCTCTGCTCCCATTTTCTCTAGCAACTTTGTATTTATTTTCTCTTCATCTTGGACAGAGATTGTGCACGGCAGCTCTTTGCAACCATACATTACCCAAGCACGAAGGAACCAAGGTTCTTTGTAGTAGCCTCAGTAGCCCTGTGCCAGCCTGGAAGGGAAGCCCTTCACACATCCCAAGGATCTTGCAGTTCAGACTCCAAGACAGACTATGGCTTTGTGGGAAGAGGTCCCTAAATTAAGTTAGATATGCTTAATCTTAGATAATAAAGCAACAAAACAAAAAGCCTTCTGGAATGGCACAGGCCATACTACTTGTGCTTAAAAGAATAACATGATAGAATTGATCAGAAAGAAACTAAGTGTTGGTGCTAGAAGATTAACCCTGCAAAAAGCTTGTATTTAGCAGCTTTCTCACACTAGTTTTTATAATGCATTTGCATTTTACAAAACAGAGTAACAAAAGAAAAGACGCTGCAGCTCCTTTGGGAAAGAGGAAAGATTTCTTTTTCCCTTTTCCTTTAATCGCTGCCAAGAATATTCCCAGGACTCCTAGATACTTTTTTTGTTTAAATAACTATTGTCGCATTTCAAATCAGCCCATTCTCTTTCCTGAGTCATCCTCATTTCTTCCCTCCTTCCCATCTCCAGTTTTTTCTTTCCTTCAGTCTCCTTTCTTGGTCCTCTGGATAATTCCATTCTGTTTTCTTGCTACCTCTCTTTTAGCCACTCCAGCTTTGAAAAACACAAAAAACTTAAGTAGATGGACGACTTGAAAAATATTACCATATTCAAAGTAATACGAAAGGTGAGAGTGAAAGATAATTGCCAAGATGCTTAACTTCTGTCTTATGAAAGACAAGGAAGATAGGGAAGTAAGAGCACATAGAAAAGTAAAGTCTGAGCAGTCAAAGTAGGACTAGATACTGTCAGTTAGATACTGTCTGCAATTAAATGCCTTTTACTTACAGTGATTAGTCATATTGATTACTTATGTATCTAATGATTAATACTTTCCACAGCCAGATTATTATAGGATTCATGAATCTGTTGGTAAAGTGGGACATGCTGAGGGTTCTGGCTATCATTCCTGCTCTTTCTTCTATGTTAAATTAGCCATCTATCCACATCTCTAAACATTGCTTATTGCATTAATATGTTGGGTTGTGTCTTCTTCATCCCTTCAGTTCCCTTCTTAATCCCTTCAGTTTATATTGGTCTTGGCGCTGAAACCCTCCTTTCTATGAATACTCATACATTAGTGACTAATGGCACACAGAGCATTGAGCGTGCTGGGGTACTCCATGGGCTCCCTGAACACTGCCGAATTTAGCACTCCTTTCAATCACAGTATTAACATTAAATCTTTAGAATCTCAGTTCAGATTCACTGATGCTGGATTTGGCACTTCAGTTTGCCAGGTCACACTGACATTATGTGAATTTTCAAACCAGATACCACCTTAGCCTGGTACCCCCCCTCTTTGTCAGCCATCAGGGTTCCCTTCCGGATATCCTGGAGCAGCCTTATCCCATACCAACTCTCACCTCAGGCAACACTCGGAGCGTTTGAAAGCACAGAGTATTGCTGGCTTTGGCTGAAGTACACGCCTCTTTCCTTCTTCACAAATATCCTTTATTCTTACCAAAGGAAGTGGCAGAAGAAGCATATCTAAGTAAAAGGTGAAATTATTTCTCCATTTGTTTTTCAACAGCAGGAAGAATGACCTTGTTTCAATTACATTTACTGCAAAAATACAGCATTTACAGTATCTGAGTAAAGTGACTTTGGTTGTTTTATTTATGAATATTGATTTCAGCATAAAGATAGCATTTCTGCTCTACTCTCACTTTTTTTGGTGAATGATGTTGGCTCTTAAATGAGCCATAGGAGGCACTGCATAATATATTGCCGTATATTGCAGTAAAGACCATGTTGTACTCTTTAGCAACTCTGTGCCAGCATGGAGCAGAATGGAATATTTCTTTCTGAGGGTTAGTTCCCACTTTCACTGATGTCCACAGGAGTTTTATCATCAGAAATCGGCAAGCCTTCAATTAAGCTTTTTAACAGCAAACTTTGGAGTTCTAACAGAGAGAGAAAAAAAAAACAGAACATATTAACATGAAAAAAATGTGAATGATGCCTCTTCCTTCTTGGCCACTTTTAGGTGCTTCCAGTGTTTTACTTTGCCTTTCTTTAAGTACTAAAACTACTGTATTTTTGCCTTCTTTTTGAAGGACATTAAGTCCTTGTGTTTCCCCAAAGAAAGGAACAGCTGGAGAGTAGCAGTGTGATAGCTACCCCAAGAACACACTCCAACGGGTCCTGAAAGAAGTATTCCTAAGGTAGAGATGCTTCACTCCTGTAGTTTTCAGCTTCTAAAGAGATGCTAATGAGCACTACATGTGTTGTTTTTTCCCCATATCATTCATATCTGACCATTAGAAATAGAATGGAAACCACTTGATAATGCCTAAGTTCCCCAACCCCCTGCAATCCACATCCACACCCAAACACAAAGAAACAGGAAAATCTGCAGGAATTTGAATTAGACCAGTTTTACACATTCTATGGAAAACATTGCACATACATAATGCTTTTGCATTTCCTATGGAGTAGTCCAAATTGAATAGGACAAAGTTACATTTATTTGGGGGGAAAATGCTCAAGGGATAAAGTAGCCAAAAATCTCAAACTGCAAATATCTAAACCAACCAGAGACACAAAGTCCAAGGTGCAAAGATGGCTTTGACTTTAATGGAACAGAATACAGAGAGTCTTTCATATTCAAAGCACTTTGAAGAGTAACTGGCTTAAATAGTGCTACTGTATTCAAATGTGGCACCTATTAGGTATTCAGAAATAACTCAAACAGTGCCTTGGATAGTAGGTCTTTTTTAAGATGGGAAATGTTTCCCTGGACACTTTTTTTTCACTTTTTTTTTTTTTTTTTTTAACCATGTAACATTCTGTCAAAATGCCCTGGAAACAAAATATGCAGACAAAAATGAAAAACAAGAGCCTCAGGTTTGTCTTTTTGAACAGCCGCAATGATTTGAGCTGTCTCAGTGCCTTACAGTCTATTTATATAGATACAGATTTATATAGGATAAGTACTATTCAAGAGTATGTATATTTACTTCTGTAGCAGTGTTTGAGTTCTGAAGCCCATTTAGCCTGATCATCACCATAAATAAACAAACAAACCTGTTTGGAATAAGTTTTATCAAATGCTCTACAGATTGTGATAGATTGGCTTGGGTTGGCTACGAAAAAAGCAAATCCATCTGCTGTGTCATCAATTTAAGGGAAAGAGATCTGCAAATGAGATGTAGTTGGTTGCTTTCTATTAAATACTCAACTTTTAGAGATTCACTCCATGACCTGGGAGCGTGTATATTCTCCCAACTCTGACATTTCCACTTGGCAGCCATGTTATTTTATTAGCACAGTGTCAGCAAACTGGATGTGTTGCTTTGATTTTCATCCATTATCCACTGTATTTATTATGGATGCAGTATCTCACAGAACCATTTAGAGTACTGCCTGGCTTGGTGAGAGAAAAGAAAGGAAAGCACAAAGCAACAAAGCATTAGTACATATCTGCAAAAAGTCTTGGGATATTGGAAACCGCCCAGAGCACACAAAGCTGATGTACGACACATCACCACTAGTCACAATGCTCTACTTTTTCCATCTGGCTCACCAGTTCGTTTTCCAATTTTTATCAGCAAATATACACTGAATCTTAGTAGCCAACCACACCCTTTCACTTAGCTTGAAAAAAATACGGAAAACCAGAATTACTACTAAAAAAGATGAAAACTTATCAAATGTAAAATTAGATTGAGTCAATCAAAATCCAACTGTGAATTTATCATTTCAATGAATTTCAATGAATGGTTTAAAATCTGTTCGAAATCTATTTGAAAATGAATATGTAATAATACAGACATATCACTTTTTCAAAGCTACTATTGTCAGATATATTCTGTGCATTATAATTCATGAACAGGGTAGATGACTATTTGAGAAGTATTAAAATGAGCTGACTTTTCAATACAAGTGTCTTGACAATAAGTTTTTCTATTCTTGGCAATTCAGAAATGTAGACAATTGCGCTAGAAAAATAATATGTATTGTAATATTCATTGTACAGTAGTAGTATAGTAAGTGGCAATTCTGGACATTACAAGAGACACAAGGATTATTTTCTGTGATTGCACAGAGAATACTCGGATTTCTTGTGAAGCTTTTGCATTGGAAATGAGATTCATCAGTCTGAACAGGGCAGGGTTAGAGCCCTTAGCAACATGCTTATTTTGTAGAAGGTCACTCAATAATAACTTCCTCTGCCCTCCAAGCTTATTAAGACTGACTGGCATATATTAATGAAAACACCTGATTCTCCAACCATAAAACCCAGACAAAGACTTTATTTTAATATTAAGGAAGGAACCCTTAATTAGCAGGGTTTCAAAAATGTCAGCTTCTTCTATTAGCTGTTCTGGTCCATCAAAGCCATAATCCCTACTGTCAAATTTCATCACATGATAGACAGTTTGCTGGCTTTTTTTTTTTTTTTTAAACTGATCACACTGACTGAAGCTTTTTATTTTGCTATCACATTTAACAAGTTTGCATGCATTTTGTTGTTACACTGCAGATTTTTATTCCTTTCAAAGTCTGCTTGTGTCAGCTAAAAGAAGAAAAAATCTTAGGAAACATAAAATACTACATATTGATACACAGACATATAATTAAAGACTTTTGGGAAGAGCTCTCATTCATAATATTGATTCTTTTCTAGGGCATGCAAATGGGCTTCTGTGGAAACACGAACAAAAACCACTGTTCACAGATGAATTTCCATTTCAGGCATGTTAAGAGGAAAAAAAAAGAACAAATGCAAGAAACATTTTGAAGACCTTTGAAGATGCACATTCTTAAGGCTTAACCCATAATACCCCTTCATGCTACATGAAATTTGCTCAAGTAGGTATTGCTTGCAGTGCCCTTCAAATGAAAGAGATTGTATCAAGTTTTACTGGAATAAATATATCAATTTTAAAAGGATTTATATTCTAACTTCATTCAGTATTTCAATGTTTATTAAACACTCACTTACATGGAAAATGCAACCTCTTTCTTTGGTTTAAAAACAAGCAAGAGAATGTTACTATCCTCTCATAGCCTTATAAAAATCTACCCACCCAAACTCTCTCTCAAATATTGTTTGTGGGTTTGATGAAGCTGGTATTTCCAAAATTGGAACACAGCTTTTCTCCTCTTTTAGAATAAAAATAACTATTTTATATAATTTGCAAGTTGGCAATGTAGAAAACAGTTTTTATTTCAATCTTTCCTTTAAAAAATGTAGTTTAGATCAAAAATCTATGCAGGTCTACACACATTGCACACATTAAAGGAATATGAAGGAAATCTTGGCATTAAAGATCATGTAATCAAATGCAGATAAGAAACAAATGGACATCCTCAGAGATGTCAGGAAAGAAAGACAAGAATCATTTCAGGAATGGAAGAGCATGATCATCACTTCAATTTTGAAGTAGGAGAGGAGTCTGAAGAATAAGAGAAAGAAATGCTAAACTTTTCAAAGAACACATAGACACTTCTGCCAAGAACTGGAGATGGCATGAGATGCACCAGAAAGCTAAAAGGAGGAAAGAAAATTGAGGGAATTTAGGATATTACTGTGAACATCTAGAGGAAGCGAAAGCAGAGATTTCGGGAAAAATGAAACTTGTGTGAAGATCAAGATGGCAAACCCTGGAAATGGATAAAAAATTAATTTTAAGTTGTGGAAAAAAAAAGAGGAATCTAGAGAAAACTTTTCATATACATACTTTTGCAGTGCTCAGCACTCCAGAAGGAAAGTCAGAGGCTCCTGAAGCCTGGGAGATTTGATTGACTGCAATGAATCCCCACTTCTATAAGGACAAAAACCACCCTTACAACCTGCTGATACTTTCTACATCTGAAAACTTAAGAGTGTCTGAAATTTTTATCACCTAATATACACTAGGAAATAATCAGCAAAAAGTTCTATTCTGTGTGGACTAAGTTATAAGTGAGAAATCCAGAAGGAGGTGACTGAAATACAACTGCAAGATTCAATAAGAAAGGATATGCAGAAGAAAGATGAAAAATCTGAGACCCAAAATTACAAAGAAGCCTACGTAAATCTTCAGAATAGATGAGAACTAAGTAAAACTAGGATTTGAATTCAAAAAAAGTCAGCAAAATAGAGGGAAATCAAGAACTAGCAAAGCTCACTAGAGTGAGCCATCAGCAATATGACCATATGACCACTGAGGAACAGAACTGAAAAAAAATCCATTATATTATTGGGTTAGAATTTTACGCTACTAAATATGTCATGGGACTGGAAGTCCAGGTTTGTCACTTTCTGTCTGTGAATTGCTGTGTTTACTTGGCAGAGCTCAGATATTTCCACAGTGCCTATATTCCCCTCATGTTGAGTAGCTGTACCGCTACAAACATACCACATGTATATATCCCGAGGATTAATTAAGGAGAGGTAAGATCACAAGCACGTGAGACATCATACCCTATTGAGTCAGAACTACGGCTCATGTTGCCCAGTGCTCTCGCTCCAGCAGTGATAGTAGGTGTTGCTGTTGTGCAAATCATGTGAACACGGTGATGTTCTGCTGCTCAATTTTGAGTATCCACAGCTGCCATGTCACAGAGGACATCCCTGTGTTTTCCCTTTAGTATCTCTTTAGGGATATAATGTCCATGAACCCATCTAATGCATTTTTGCATAAGTGGGTATTACCTGTGCTCACAACAGCTTATGATAATAAATTCTAGAAGCTCTCTATCCCATAAAAATACTTTTAATTGACTCCTCATGGTTTCAATGAGCACAGCCTACAACTAGTACTGCAGAATCTTGTGAATAACAGACCCGATTCAATTCATCTCTGTGATTTTGTAAACTTTGACCAGAGAACCCCCCTTACTCTTCTCCTTTCCAAACTGAAAAGTTCCAGCCTTTTTTGTGTTTCCTTGTAGTGCAGCTGTTCCATTCCCCTGATCAATTCAGTTACCCTTCTCTCTACATGTTTAACTACACTGTATCCCTCCTGACAATAGATCTGCTCACAGTAGTCAAGATGGGAGAACATCAGCATTTTAGGAAATTAGTGATGCCTTCTGTCTTGGGTTCAGCATCCTTTCTCATAAGGCTCAACATTTTGGCTGCTTCTGCTCATTCAGCTAATAATTGCAGAGAATTACCTATAGTGACTCCAAGATCTCTCTCCTGAGTTGTAACTGCTGTCCTAAGTTCAGCACACTCATAATGCTTTCTCCATGGTCAGAGTCTACAGAAGTGCCTCTCATCCAGAAGACACAAAGAAGAACAGAATGGCATTACAGATGGCTTCTGTCATACTTTGTGTATGACAACATCTCAGGTCTATGATGTTCCCACACATGTAATGTCTGTTCAGAAAAACAGATGTTGCTGGAATTCAGATGCTGTATCACAACTTACTAACGCAGTAACTTCTATACTTGACTTTCTTATCCCTAAGAATACTCTACTGCGCTGCTGTTATGCTCTAAATCATTTTATATGTACATTATTAATGTATCTGTTAGCATATCAGATGCAGGCAGGGACCAATGACCCCAGTATAGTGTGAGGGACAGTGATGCCTAGTTGAGGAACACAAGAAAAAAGAAGCTCAGAGAGCTCTTTTTTTTCTCGGTAAATATAACATGAGGATTCAGATGAATCAGTATAACTGACTTTTTCATTAGCTACAAACTAGGTGAGATATTCCAGTTTGTCTTCTTTAGAGCAATATATGTCTGTGGGTTGGAATGGTCAGTCCTTCACACACAGGCAGGAGAATTCAAAGCCTTTTTGTTGGAAAAGAATGTCACATTCACTGAGGAGTCTGCCTGCTGGCAAGGTTAGGAGAATTATTTTTGTACATAATGTGCATAATTAATGCCTGTGTATTTGGACAAATTTATGCTGCAAATAAAGCTATGGCTTCTCCTTGCCAAAAACAGTGTAATATTGAGTCATCAGGAACTGCATCTTGGGAAAGGATAGAAGAATGAATATGTCAGAGACAAAAGGAAAATATGCTGCTTTAAAGAAAAGGTAGATCACTGAATTTAAGAGTTAGGGAATCAGATGTAAAGACAGTTGCACTGTAACATTTTGTTTCCTTCTTTTTCTATTATTGTAGCAAGAACTGAAGGAAGTCAAATGAGATTCTGATATAAAAAGCTAGTTAGACTTTGCAGTTAAAAATTGCCCATAAACCATTTTTCTATATATACAGCTTCTATTCAATATGTGTAATACATTTCAAACTTTTTAGTTTAGATACAGATTGTATTGAATGTAGTACAAGGTATGTAGCCAAAATAACAAATATTAAATGCATAGCTAAAGCAACAAAAATCTTCAATTTCCTTTTCTAATGTTGGTTTATATTTTCAAAATTTTCTGCAAAAAGTTCTTCACTGAATTACAAAACTCCCACATGAGTATTTTTATGCATTATGTCTGCAAGAACTCACTTATCACAAGAAGGTATACAGCTTGCTAACCGAAGCTCTACAAGACAAGTGCAGTTCTATCTATGATTTAATTCTCTTTCCTACCGATGAGACTCTCTTATTGGATTTTTTGAATATTTGGAAGTACAAGAACACACAGACGTCGAGAATCACACACAGACACACACGTACAGCTCTGCCGTGGAGGTGAGTTTGTGCACAAAAGCATCTTCATCTGCATTGTTATCAATGAAATTGCCATCAGGGCAGCAGATACCTCTGGCAGGGTTCCCAGCTCCAAAGGGGTTGGATCGACTCACAGTTCTAGAAATAAGGGTCAGACTGACTCTCACCTTTGCAGTACTGATAGAAGCCCTATATAAATCACTTGATATATAAATATTTATTTATCAACAGTTGGCTAGTCAACAGCATGGTGTGGTCTGCACATATTTCATAAAGCAGATGGTTTACATTTTCTGAACTCAAGGCAAAAGTCAACACTACATGACACTCACTGCTTAATAGGCTTTTTTTTTGACTGCTGATATGCCATATTTGTTGTTTTTTTACAAAATAAACAGATTAATCTCCAAATATTTGGGGGAGGGGCAGTCTGTTCTTACATTTTTTACATTCATCTGACTGAGGATGAACTTTTAAAATATACATTGTGACAGGTGACCACACAGGACTTTTTGTGGTCTATCCCAAATTCAAGAGTACCTCGTTAACATTATGTTATTTGTGCCAGTTTAGCAGAAAAACAACTATTTCACATTTCCTTTGTGCCTATAATGGTTCCCATTATCCTGGTAAGTGGGCAGCCATTTCCTTTCTCCCTGTATTGACAGAGCTGTGAAGAAGAATTAGATTTCAACACTTATGTAACAGAGATTAATTGATTGATTAGATTATTAATTAAAGATTCCATTAAATTCTCCTTTTAAAAAGCACGGGATTGTGGATCCCCAGGGTTTTTTCTAACCCTTGAAATCATAAACAAGAGAATGCATAACTAAACATTGTATCTTATCTTGTGAAGAATAATTAAGCCAGTAGATGGATTGCTAGGAAGGAAAATAGTTTTCCTTCCAAAATATCCTTTGATTTCTTTTCCACAAATCTCAGGAAAGAGATTTTTGCCCCCCCTGCTCTCACCACAGAGAAAATGCCTCCAGAAACAGCTAGGTTTATACATATGCCTATATGTGTAGGTATGTATATATGCACGTGTGTTGGTATGTATTCATGAGTGAATGTATGCATTTGCATGCTATTTATTTTTAGGAAAAAAAAAAAGAAGAGAAAACATGATTCAGATGGTTGTTTTAGATGTGAACTGATGTCATCTACCTAGAACTTCCAGTCACATAATGTTTCAGAGATCTGCAGAAAAATAAAAACAGCAAGTGGCCTTTTAGGTAACCCATAATTAAAAGCAATTTTGAGCTGTCTTTTCAGGGAAGTTACCCAGGGGAAGTATTTGCTACCTGTTTGACCTTCACGATTGTGAGTCCTTGGCAGTGTCAGCGACCCTCTGAACTGAATTCAAAACTAATCTCTGACAGAAAAAGGAGAAACAGAATTCATGCAAATCATATTAATTCCAACATTTCCCCAGTGAGCTGGGTATAAACTACAGCCTAATTAAATATTTTTTAACGATGTGAGTAATTTTTGCCAAGGGGCGGATTCAGGGGAAAATTTAATATGAGATCACAAAAGCTGTTCCCAGCGTTGATTCTGTAAATTAATGACTATCTGCCTTATGATAAAAACACGCTGCCAAGAATGAAAATGAAGTCAGCAAAGCTTGCTCTATTTGTCTAACAACCAAATATACAGAATGCAAAACTTTAAAGGATATGGAAAATTTCCATTGTATGTATGATGTAGTCTTGATAAAGATGCACGACACTGACAGCATAAAGCAGCTGTACATTATACCAGACAATCCGTTTTTATTAGTTATCACTAATTTGGCATTTTAGCTGGTGTTATGAACTTCAGTGAGCCATTGCACGGCACCAACATCAAGGTCTTGAGAGGTGCTCCCTTATGCGGGGGTAGGAGGCTGTGCTGTGACCATTTCATGAACTGTCCATCTCTAGGACACACTGTACAATTTCTCAGAGTGCCTCACAACTATCCATCCATCTTCCCGAACGCTTTAAAAGACCTTATCACTGTAGTATCTGGGCACCAATCTTAAGTGCTTGTCAGGAAAAAAAAATCTCATTAAACCAATGTTATTAGTGCTTTCAAATAATAAGTACACAAACAGTATTACTCTGATCAACAAAAAGTATATAAGGAGGCAGGAGTTATTGATGCATCTGTCTGGCCAGTTTTTTATAATGATTTGGAAATTATGTTGTTAGCATTATGTGACTGAGAAACTGCTTTATAAATACAGAGTTAACACGTCAATAGTGTCCTTATCCTACACGGTTTCTTATTTCTGCTTTTAAGGGACAGTTCTTAGAAAGTAGCTGATCAGATATTGAAGGTTTTCGGATGCTAAATCCTCTGTTTAAGCAATAAGCGGCTCCTTACTGTTTGTACGCCTCATGCAACCCTGACTTCTAACAAGACAGACAGTTAACATCAAGGAGTTAGAAAGAGCCATCAAACCACGGTGACTAGGACTTTGGAAGCACCCTGATCAGGAGGCCAGCCCATTGCAAGGACTTTGCAGCTCTCCTTAGTTAAATTTCTGCCAGTTCTGGCCACTGAGACTGAATTTACAGCTTTTCAATTAGAAGGTCATTCTGTGCTAACTAGCATGCCATTGCCTCATTATAATCATAAAATTAGTGAGAAAAGACTAGCATGAATAATATGAAAGAGCCAGTCCAAAAGGTGAAGAGGTGCTATTTCTTGTTTCATCACAGATGGGAATAAAGCTTGCTGTTAAGAAACAAATATTTTGCTTAGAGTGCACTGATCCTCTTAGGAAAGAAATACTTTGCATTTTTTTCACTACTTTAGAATAAATAAATTGGTCATTCTCTCTAAATTAACCTTGAGAAGAAGATGAAAAGATTGCTAAAAAGTGTAACTTAAGACATAGCTTTATGTGTTGGAAAATTTTCAAGGCTCAAAGCATTGCAGTAGGACTATGTTATATTTTCTAATCCATGCTCCATCATATTACTTCTTGCTTCAAGTGTAATTACATTGAAGTTTTTGAATTAAAAAATAATAACTGAAAGAATCAGTTAATATCAAATATATCATAAGGTATAGTTAATCAGTTATTTCAAAACTGAGAATGTCATTGAGAGTTTGGTATGCCTGTGATTGCATTGCAAATTATGAGTTACTGCCACACAGCAATGTAACCTATGCAAAAGACAAGAACTGCTGTAATCCCCCAAAGCACAAACTCCTCTATCATATGCAAGCCGCAGAATATGCGGCCTAAAGAAACAGCAAAAAATGATATGTTTGTGTACTACAAAAATGTTCAAAAATATAATTTAAAATATAATCAATTTATTTTAAAACTGAAAGTTGTTTTAAGCTCACTGCACAGAACATTGGAAAATTTAATTTTGCTATGAGCTGGGTACTGCTATAAGCCTTAAAAAAAGAAAAAAGGTAGAGGGTATTTATCTAAGTGGAATTCATGTTTTGCTGCTACCTGCTCTCCGTGGTAGCAGCTCTAAGCTCAGGGCCCATCTCATTCTGCGGGAACTCCGCTGCCTCCTCACGGACCCTGCCCATGCTCCGCAGACGTGGGCAAAACACAGATCCCGCTACAGGAAGAAGGGACCAGCGGTTCTGGCCGCTCATTGGGTATATATCATCTATAAAGATGCTCTGTCACCCACATGGAGAGGTGGAGGCCTTTTGCTAGCACAGCCCAACTGAACATGTGTCAGGCTATGCTGTCACCTGTTTAGTTTGGCAAAAGCAGAGACAGTCATTAAGGGTTTTTATTGTACACATTACAGGCAGTCTTAGCACTCCGTGCCTTTTCCAAGGTCACCAAGAAATGTGGATCAGAACATGAAATTCGAGCTTTCGAGGCCTAACCTAGCCCCTAGCCACTGCATCACCTTTTCTGGCTAAGAAACTAAGCACAGGCAGGAAATAAAACGGAGGTCTAATCACGTTACATATACAGCAGGATCTTATGAAGACCTATAGACCATTACAGAGAGCCCATGCAGGGACAGTTTGTGATGTGATATACTGGGGGAAAGGAAAACGCTACCTGTCTAGCAGCAGCACAACTGCTTTACAGCTGTGGCTGAGAGAAGCAGTCAGACGAGCATCCCAAAATCGACTCTTCTGTGCATCACAAATCCCCAAATAGTTCATTAAATAGAAGAGAATTTGATAAAAGCAATAAAAACACTCAAAAGAAGGTAGGTGTCCCCATCAGGACCTGAATTACTGAGATGATTTTAAAGCCCTGTGTAACTAAAGGTACACAGCAGGTAATTTTAGCTGTGCAGTTCATTTTGTGGATTCAATAACACAGATGTATAATTCCAAAAAGGTAAGATGAATCAGGTGCCAGTCCTTTTGAAATAACTACCCCAGAACAAGTAGTTTGGTCAAACAACAGATATCAGAAAATAATGTATGAGGA
>JAWLRI010000215.1:5670569-5715569 GCA_034781795.1 Crypturellus tataupa
GAGTAAGATCTGAGAGAAAAAAGTTCAGGCTACTTATGTGTTACATTGATTTGAAAAGTTATTGAGTCATTTTCAAATTGAAAGGTTTAATAATTTACAGCATTTCATTTGACCTCTGAACAAAGGTCAAAACCAGGCAAATATCAATTAAAATATGCTATTTTAGAATCCATTAATTTGGGATGGTAGGGACATCTTGACTGATTTACCTAAATATGTTAGATAAACAGATAGCAAAGATGGTAAGAAACATATAAAACACCTTCTCTGTATTTATTTCAGTAATTTCTTTTTCTAAGTATCCAACTTGGGCATCGGGTAACATGATTCAAACTACTCAGACTAAAACAAAGTTCCATCATTATCATAACTTTTTTTTTTTTTAAGTAAATAACTTCAAGAAATAAAGCAAGTATGATTTCTTTAGTTTAGTCGCCGTGGTGAAAAATAATATTAGGAGTCATTGTATTCCTTGCTAGAGATTTGGGACAGTTACATCATGGTAAAATATATCTGTGTTCATGGCTGTCAACAAGAATTCTAACAAAATCCCTACATTTGCCATATCTATTACCAGCGGAAAGAATCACTTTGAAATGCCTGGTCTAACTGTTATACGTCCTCTCCTTCCTCCTCTGAGTCTTGCACAGTTCCAGCCTGCTGCTGAAATGTTTTTGTATTGATGAGGAAGGCTGTAGATTCTGACTTACAAAGTTTTGCTAGAAGTTGGCAATGTAATCGCCCATGTTTATGACTCCAGTACAGCAAGTTTAAATCCCACTTCGGTGTGAGTCAGTGCCAGTGCTGACTAACTGAAATGGCGTGGGACTCAGTGCCCGGACTTGCAGGAAGCTGAGCTCCGGATGCAAGCTCTGGCTTTCCCCAGAGTGCAAGATAACTGGCATGCAGGGAAAGTTGAAGATGATTAACTGCAAGAAAGGAGGCCCTCTCATTACAATTGAATCACAGAGTTATTATTGGCAAGATAGAACCTTCCCCACTAAAAGAAAAAGCAACTTTCATCTGTATTTTCAGTTAAAATTTGCTGCAAAAAAGATCCTCCTTTCCATATTATCCGCCTCTGAACAAACAGCATTAAGCACATGAAAGCTATCTTAACTGCAGTGCCATTTGCAGAATGGGCCTATATCACATGTGGTCCAACTGAAAATATTCTCAAGAAGAACATCACCCAGTATCAAATTCAAAACTTCTTCAGGATATTGTATTTATCTTGAGGAGTTGTAAAGCTTTTTTAAGTTGCAATTTTAAGCATCTTTGGGTATCTCGCTTCATTTCTCAGTACCTCATTTCCTTATATATAATGACAACATTACTTTCCTTCCTCCTTTTTTTTTTTTTTAGATAATAAAAGCATCAAAAGATGCTTTTAGTCATTACATGACCATACAATGCCTAGCAGAAAGACACCCAATACTATTTAGAGCCTGCAGGTGCTGCTGTAATATAAACAAAAATATGATCATAGAAAATACATTGTGTCATTGAAGGTGAGAGTAAAGTAGGCTTAATTTGTGTCAGCTTTTTTTTTTCCAAGCACAATTTCCATTTTTTTGTTCATCCACATACCCAATCTTCTATAGAGACTATAATGACACCAAAGTTGAACCAATTCTTGTAGTTTGTTTTACAATGAGAAGACAAAAATGTAGCTATTCATGAGTGCAAAAGCTAAAAAGAAAATCAACAAACAGAAAAGCAAGTCATTAGTTGTAAGAACCTACAAATAAATTAAACCTTGCCTAAGATGCATTGATTTTCTGTGGCCTTGCCTATAGAATAATGTCAAGCATGCCTGACAATCCATTAGGTTCAGCAGGCAAAAACTACTTATAATTATTCTTTTGTTTTCCACCTAAGAGATATGCTGGTATTAGGCCTGATTCTAATTCTCATCTGCAATGGTGTAAATTAGGAACAATTTCCCAAAGTCAATATAATTACAGAAAGGTAAGAAGTAAAATCAAAACACATTCCACTGTAAGAGGTGAGCTATATTAAAAAGAACCAGATGACTGCACATTGTACAAATGGAAGAAGGCCTTTTTACCACGTCAAATTGTCAATCAAAATATACAGTCCCACCAATGCAATCAAACAATAATCACTGTAATCAAGAGTGATATATTTAGATCACAAGTAGGAGTTTTATCTACACTTTCTAAATTAATTATAATACTTACAACTTTAAGTAGCCAACTGAGCCAAAGAGATTGTTTAATACTTGCATCTCTAAGTAGACAACTAAGCAAGACATTCTCACACGTTGCACATGATGAAGAAAAAAGTCTGATAACAATTATAACTGTCAATGCTGAAAAGCCATCAAAATAACAACCACAATTTTCTTCAAATATTCTCATTTTAACATTTGAAATTCTTATGCAGATTTTTTGTTTTGATTTTCAATACTTTTTCTTTAAAAAGGCAACCAATAGTTTTACATGGGTTCTACTTTGATGTACAGATGCTTGATTCAAGCCTATATTCAAAACAATGATTTTACCATGAAAACAGCAGTCGGCCTACACTGTGGGTAGAAAAATGGAATTTTGCAAACAAACAAACAAAAAAATATAAATAGTCTTAAAAATTTTTGACAGAAAAGCACAGTAGATGGAACAACACATCTTATTCTTAAAATGTGATTGGTTTAAGTTTTCTATAAAATGTCATTCAGAGGGTTCTGTCTCTTACCTCTTCTAATGACAATTCAATTGCAGACAGAAAAACACTTCTTAATGCTTCTTTCTAACTTAAGTTATTGATTCTGTAATTTTATCTGCTTTGAAAATGAGTATCTACATATCTAAAATGCGGACAGCAATAAGTCAGATTTTAATTTGCTGTGTGATGAAGTCTAAATACCCGAAGTCTCTACTGAGGGTTTGCAGGGTGTTGCGAGGTTTTGAGATTTTCACCATCTCAGACAGCAATGTTAGCCTATCAGTTATGGTTTGGAGGGAGATTTCACTAGTTTATTTATGTACATAAATTTGCTTATAAGCTTAAGCATTCAATTTGTTGATATTGTTTGGTTTCATCTCATAAAACTGTTTGAATCTCCTCAAGGCTAGCTGTACATGCTTCTTCCCTAGTTGATGGAGACAGGATAGTGAGCATCTCTGGATTAGACTTAGATTTGAACCAGATGTATTCTTCAAACAACTGTAGTCAGGAATGAATTCTCTCTTTTGTGTTACAAAGGGACGACTTGCCTGAACTGCTGATCAGAAAAAAAGGGAAGGTTTCTCTGAGTGAAACTTAGAGAAATATCTACAGTCTTTGTAGGTTCCATGCTAGAAACCACTAGGAAACCATTAGAAAAAATAAATGATTCTTATATACTTTTATAATTCAGCATCAGTTTGAAGCAATAAATGGAAATACCTCACAGTGAAAGTATATCAGTTTAGATAGGACAGTAAGACTAGTTATAAAACTTTCCTGGAATTTGCCATTTGGGTGAGTACATGGTTATTATGCACTTCAGTTGAACAATTAGCAGAAGATATTCAAGGGAGGAGGGAATAAACATAAACAGAAAAGTTGCTTGAGAATTTGCTTCTTTTTCGTGCCAAAAAAATCAAGTTCGCGTTGTGAACCTTATATAACTTGTTACTACCCTGGCAAAATACAAGAAAGTTTGCAGAACTACATAGGAGTCAGTACAACAATAAATGAATCAATTGAAAACAAACATTAAAAGAGTTATTTGCTAATGGGCACCATGCCAGGGTTACTCATGCAATGCTGCTTGCAGAATTCCTAAGCTGAGTTCAGAAGATACAGATCGATGCACCTCCAAAGAGAGTCTATATCAATCTCCATTTCATTCATTAGCTCCCACTCGGAGCTGGTTGGCTGCTAGTTAACTCTTTAATGTGGGAGAAACTGTCAGTGTAAAGGCCACTGGGACACACACTCTTCCCTGCTGTACTTGACCTGTCGATATTTCTCGCGGCACACTGTTTAAACTGGTACAGCTAATGGCAAAATGGAGACCTGTGGGGCTTGGGAGTCTTTCCTAGCTTTACAACGGCTTATCGTGCTACAGTAAACATTAGTAAATGCATCCTGATGAAGTATTCCTACTTGTGCCCTCTTGTATATGTATAAAAGGTCTCAGATGAAACAATTCCAACAACCCTGTCCCTGAAATCAGAGACAGCTTAAATAATAAATTATGTTAATTTGAGAAATTAGCACATTGAGATATCACGCAAACGAACTGGAGGCAACTGACATTTGGTTACTAATTAAATTGTTCTAATGTCCTAGACAGACAGAACGAGATAGCTACAGCTGTAAAGTTAAAATTCAGTTTCACTTTGAATTAGTTTAGCTGTAAGTTCATTGTATAATTGCGTAGAAATCCAGCAGGTCCAGGACATGATTGATGCATAAACTATTCAGAATACTCCGAAAGTGCAAATATGAGATCTAACATAGAAAGGTATAATTACTAAAACAAAGAACAATCTCAAACCACCCAGACTTGTGGGCTTTGCTTATTTTCTTTCTACAAATATTGAATGTACTAATTTCCCCTGCCTTACTGTTGAATAAAATCAATTTTCTCAGTAGAGCTCATCTCCCCTTTGTTTAAGGTTAGATGCAAAGTTGATACGCATCCTTAGATATAATGTTAATGTAAAATCCTTGAATATTTAGAACAACGTCACCACGTGAATGCACAGCAGTTACAGATTCATTATTTGACAATCAGTGTTCTCTGTGCATTAACCGACATGCTTGGAATTAGTAGAAGGGGAAAAGAAGCTTCATATTATTTTAAAAGCGTAGTTGTTTGTAGACAGATTTTGATAACAACACCTGCTTTTTCTCTCTTGGCCGATAGAACCCATGGAGAATCCTGGCTTCGACAATTTCCCTGCAGAATTGTCAAACATATGTATTTGTATTTCATTACTTGGGTAATAGCTGATTTGCCAAGTTCATTTACTACTAGTTGCTCCTCAAACATCTCAGTGGGATAATTAAGGAATACTAAGAACTGAAACTGTAGTATGTTAGGAGGGGGCTAGAGCAATTGCCCAAATCCCACTTCTGATTAAACTGCTGTCCAGAATTAAATATTCAATAACTGAAATTCTGTTTTCTTCCCTTACTCTGAGCATCTTATCATCAAGGAGACAGAATAACTCCCCGTTTTGTGCAACAGAGACCAAAAACTCGCTGCGCCAGTCAAACCAATTCTAATCCCTTACGAGCCTGCAAGAATGGTATTTAAACTGAAAATTGACTGGGTAATGGACTAAGTGGTGCCTTCTGTTCTAATGGTTCAATATGCTGGCATTAAAACAAACAAAAGTGCATTGATGCCCGATGCTTCAACTGGGGAGAACAAACAAGTGGGGATAAGATTTAGCAGTAGGAAGGCAATTAAATACCCTTTCTATCCGAGGGTCAGTGCTGGCGACAGTGAAATGGATGCCTCCATTAATGCCGCAAAAAATACGGGTGTGTTCTTGGCCTTTGCTCTCTCTACGCTGCACAGCGGCTCAGTAAGAAGAAATCTTTTTTTCAGATAGAGATTTCAGCAGTGAAGTCTTCAGTGGGATGGGTATCACAAAAAATCATGGCCTATAATTCAGGCTATCTGGCATTTGCCATTCTACAGTTGTGTGCGCTGGTTCTTATGACTTTGCTAAACACTAATTATTTCGACTGGCATTTCCCATTCCAAGGGGAGTTGCACTTCTAAACTGCCAGAGGAAAGGTGCCATGCCATACAAATTACTCATCTCATATGACAATGTGTGTATTACATTTTGAAGGAATCACACCAAACCCCACTATAGGTACTTCTTTTTGAGATACATATTGGAGAAAAGCGTAATTCTTCCTACAAAACAGAATGCCTTCAAGCTTTGTGACCCTAAATAGAAAACACTTTCAAATAATAATTAAATGGCCACAAAAAACATTTAATTCAATGTCTTGCTCATTTCTAATCACACACAGTCATGAAAACAGCAAAGATAATTTCAGGTGTACACTCATACAGGTGTTTAGTACATTGTGAACTGGAGTGTTCAGAGCACAAGTGAATTCAGTGTCTGGAATTCTTGGGTCCAGTGAAGTGACTGGTTCCAGTGGATATTGAGCATGGCAGCTGACAGGTACAAGAACTGTGAAGGAAATATAAAGTGGATGGAGGAGTTAGTGGTTGGGGCTTCAGGGATTACAAAGATAATTGTGGATCAATTCTGCCAGATGATTTGAAGTAACTTAAGCCTGCCATGAGTACTTTAATTGTTTTTACAACAGAATTTGAGAGAGCACTTAGTGCAATGAATGATTGGATAACAACTCGTTGCAATGTGCTGTCCATCAGTTGTGTCTCATCTTTCTCCTTTTATTAAGCCAGTTAGTCTACTGCTTCACAAGTTTAAAACCCAAGACTTACAGAAGAAAGTATTTTTAACAAGTTGCTGCTGAAACCTTTACGTGAGTTAGAATGGTAAGTAGTGACTTTTCCAGCTGATCTATCTGTATATATATTTGTAAGCATTAGCATAATTTTGAGGAGAACTGTGTTTCTCCTTCACACTGAGCTGGGCTAATCTTTGTCTAAATGCAGAGAAAAAATAAATCAAAATGAATCCTTTTATCCCATCATAAAATGTTAAGAATAAACTGGTTCCTAGGAGAACAACCGATCATAACTCTAAACTGTCATCACTGTTGAAGTAAGAGCACTTATGTGACTACAGACAGTTATGAAGGCTGGCTGCAAATTCAGTCAGAGCACCCTGCTGGGATGGTTTTCTTTGTCTTCTGTGAAGAAGAGTAACAGCACAGCTCTACCTAACGGCCTCTGCTTCTCTTCCTGTAAGATATCACTGATCAAAACCCCACAATGTTTCAAAGTGATGAACACGAGCACACTAAGTTTTAATGCATACACTTGAAACTCAGGGTGTTGCCTTTGGTGAAGAACTGGGAAGATAATTAATCAATAGAAATTCCAAACTGGCTAATGCAATCAATCTCACTGACATCTTCTCCAAAAGCTAGTTCCAGTCTGTAGCTGGAATGCTGCCAGGTAAAACGACTGTGATACCTCTGGGCTAAGATTGTTGAACACCTGCTTGCCATGGTACCTTTCAGGTTGGATGCAAGCATCTGTACCCAAAGCAACTCAGTATGAAAAATAAATTAATTAGCAAGGATATGCTTTCTTAACTCAGTCAACAGCCAATCTGATGTCTTCTGCTAACATATTGCAACCTACCAAGGTTGCAATACCAAGAGGTGTTTGATGAGACTGAACAGTGGTTGCTTTTGCAGAGCAGAAGAGGAACAACTGCGAATTGCCCATTGTAGCATAATGTCTATAGAATCACTAGCCTAATAGACACTCAGAGTAACTTATTTTTAAAAATAAATAGCAGACCCTTAGCAAACTGGTCTAGCTTCATTGGTTTCAACACAGGCATGAAAATTCATACCAGTTAAGCACAGAATTGTATATTCTTCTGACTAATATTAAAAAGATAGTATATAGTAGCAGAAGAAAAAGGAGATTTGAACAGTATATTTGTCGAATCAGCCTTCAGTGAATAATTCTTGAAATAACAATTTTCCAAAGTACAAATTACTTTGGATGGCATACTCCTAGTTATTAATGCCAACATTAACCAGGTTTTGCTATACTTTCTGCTTTATGATTGGGCAAATCTATTTCTTCCAGAATACTTATTATTAAGTGATTACCTATTTACACTGACTATTCCACCACTGCTACAAGGAATACACTCGGGAAAAATGAAAGCCTCTTAATATTTGGAGGGGGGAACTGGAGGACGGGATGAGACAAGAGAACATTGTCAAAGATAAAAAAAAATAAAAAAATAAAAAATGTTCAAAGCATGTTTCTTTTTCAGCCATCTTGACTGAAATAACCACGATTAGAAGCTCAAGTACCCTTGGAAGAATTTGAAAAACTGGTTAATTCTAATGTTCATTTAAATTCCAAATTATTTGCTTCCTTGATGGAGAAGTAATACTGAAAAATCTGTCGATCCTGCTGTTGCAGACTTTGAGTGCTCTCCTGCTTTCTTACTTTAGCTCACAGCTAAAACTTCAAGTTCATTACCAACTGATTAGATTGGCAGTTGGTCAAATAAAAAACAATTTCATAAAAACTTTGAATTATGGACATATTGGAAATTTTCTACTGTTGGCAATGCACTGGGCTTTTAAAGACTGTGCTAAGAGTTGCCAACACTTTTAAAAATTGTCCTTTTAAAGGGTCCAGGGTATCCTTCAAACAGCTTTCTAAGACTGCCTCTGCATAATGGGCCCGTCCCTTTGACAAGCCTAGTCTCAATTCTTGTGTTCATTTATCCTTCCAACAAAAACGGTCAAGCACTCTAGTACCCCTTGGCAATGCCAGAGGTTTCTGCAAAGGAGACAGCCCAGACTGGGGTAGCAAAGGTGTTGTACATCAGTACTGAACATAGGGAGACCAGGCCAAGATGATGGGGAAATCAGATGCAGTTGACGCTCTCTGCTGAGTCATGGCTTACTGCCAGGAGCAGATGAAGCCAGGATCCCTCCATCTTCAGAGAGAGGCGCCTATGAAGTGGCAGGGCCGAGAATCAGGCACACAGATGGCTGCTTTCATGCTACTGCTGCCTAGGAGGAAAAAACGAATACTGAAAAGCAAAGATGCATAGGAGAGATTAATGAAGAGAAGTTTGGAGAGAAGAAAAAGCATAGAATACAAAAACTGACCCCTCCACTTTGAATAATGCCTGCTTGGCCCTCAACTTTACCTGTATGATGGCATCAATGAATACAGCAGAGCTGCAGCAAACTTAAGCTTTTCTGCTTTGCGTGGAGGAGCAGAGCACTGCATTGCAAAACATGCCCTACTGATAGATCCGTTCTTACCCTAGAGGAAGAGCCTCAGTACTGCTCTGCAGGTCTATGTATGTAGAATCATACGGGCTGACAAACCCTTGCGCAAGTGTGACAAGAAACAGTACGAAAGGAAAATAAACTCAGAAATATGGCAGGTGAGAAAGATGACTCTGGACACCTTGACCCCACAGAGCAGGAGAAGCTGCTCACTCTTCCACTCACCAACAGTGAGGTCAGCAGTAAATGGTAAAAAGGAATTAGGTATCTTTAGAGCCCCGCTGAGTGGATGATGAACACTTTAGCCCTAGCCCAGATCCCGCAGGCTGTTATGGTTACTTGTTGCTATTCCAGTCATGGTGAGGTATCCCATAAAAAGTCACCTAGCCAATTTTTAAGGTTGTTTTTCCTTTGTCCTCCAGACATAACTATTTTGAAAAATTTCAAGAAAGATACCAAGGAGAAATACCTGGACCCTAAAGAGGTCCAGGTATTTTTACTCCTTTGGAACAAGATTTTGAAAGATTCTCTCTTGGTGGCAGAAAAGCATCTTTTATCTCTTCAAATGAATAAGGGACCAAATAATAACATTGTGAAAACACATCTCAAGAACAAAAACAAGGATTCAGGATTAAAAAGTGCATCAAGGATCTCCTAGTATCTTCTGATATGCCAGCTGTGCTGCACAGAGTCCCTCACGCCTCTCTTCTGTAGGCACTGTATCTAGCACTTCTGAGAACCTCTGAAAGCAGTGCACAGGAAAAGTAGCAACGTATTGCCTAGAAAAGAGTCACTGGCCTTATTCCATGCAGGAAGTAAAATGCAAACAGAAGAGATTCCTGCAAGAAAAGAATATGTGGTCCCCTGGTTTCAGTGTATGAGCCAAAACCAGCTGAGCTCTGCATTTGTTTCTACCACAAATGTGATACCAAGGAAGAATATCAAAATATTATTTAGAAGGATAGCAAAGGAACATCACACTAGCAAACTTAATTCTGAGACTACCTAGCTTCCAAATGCTTGGCTTTGTCGCTTTAGTATTCTAATAACGTATGGAGTTACCTAAACTATATATGAAGACAGAGTCCTAGACAGATAAACAGACATTGATTGATACCAGTCCTCAGCAGTTTTCTTGGCAACACTGTTGAGTGACATTTATTTATTTATTATCATTCATTTCCTGATAGGCCAGCCTGCTTATCAGTCATCCCATACCCATTTCCCTTAATTAGAGAGATCAAATACAACACCACAAATTCCCTCCTTGACCATCCACAGCCACCACTCAGCAGCAATGCCTCAAATGAGCAGGAAAAGGAGTGGACTGGCTGATAAGAGAGAGGCTCAGATCCTGCTATGGTCTCCTTACAGGTTTACCAACCAAGCCCAAAAGCAATGAGTGAAGAGATCAAAGACACTGACTGTGGCTGATCAGGACAGGTGTTTGTGGTGATGTTTTCAACAGATGGAGGTTCCTGTGAGAGAAGAAAAGAGACCCAGTTATACCAGCCAAATGTGAGGACTCCTCATCTGGAACCAAGGCAACTGGTTACATTTTTTCCCTGTTGCAAACTGAAGTGCATGCATCCACACAGTTTTATTCATTTGCATCTTAAAAAGAAGAAATGTTACACTTTATGAGAAGAAGAACAGATGCAAAAGAAAGAGAGACCTTTAAACCACCACTTTTATGACAGAATTCTGTTGTTCTGGAGTGATTTATTTTCGAAGAGGAAAAAAATGCAAAGAACTTGGAACACACACAAAAGTACCTTCTCATCAAAGGTTGTCTATCGTTTCATGAATCACATGTGATGGATGAGATTTATGAATTAGAATCCGCGTCAAAAGATTTACTGCATTCTAAATTAGTTATGACACCTTCTTGTCTGTGAGCATAAACTTTCAACAAAATATCTATATCATCATCACAGAAGCATGGCCAACCCAGTTCTTTCATTTCACTGCAGCACACCCAGAGCCTGTCACCCTATTTGATAAATTCTTGAAGGAATGGGCTTCAGATCAATTAAAATAAACACCACAAGCTGATTTATCAAATCTTTTCTGAATGCTCTCAGAAAATGTCAAAAATCTGATCCATTGACAGAGAAGAGTCAGAGAATCGTAGCAGCCTATGGGATCACAAGACCTTTTCAAAACCATCATAAATCACTACAGAAAACAAATGGGGCACCATGTGATAAGATTTCTTCTGACAGCTTTGCCTCAACAAGACGTATACGAGATAAATGGATACCTTCGCCTGTACCCAATTGTCAGTTTACAAAGTTCCAACTTGTCAAATTGCAAAATATACCACATTGAAAATAATATACCTTTTTGGATATACAATAGCATGATTTAAGAAATCTCTCATACTATTTCTTGCTTGCAATCTTTACAGTACTTCTGCAAGCTGAAAAACTTCAAAAAAGGGCAGACAGACACACCAAGTATTACCTGGCACAATATTTCTAGCATTATATCCCAACTAAAATGATTAAATTCCTCCTTTAAACTATAATAAAACTTATTTTATTATTGTAAAGTAACTTAACCAGAGTAACCTTCAATATTTCTGATCATTCACTGCTGGGATTGTTTGTTTTCATATAAATTATGAGTATGTCCAAAACAATGTAGTAATACCGTAATATTTCTCTGCTACTAATTAGGATCATACAGATGGCTTTTTTAAAGGGATTATACAATTTGAAAAAAATATTCAGGTATCAGAAATAGAAGTGAGTTGTATTTGAGTTTGAATTAGGACTTTGTGCTGCTATTCACATTGGTGGCAGGAACTATACAACAGTTTTAACAAATGGTATCATTTACAAGTGGTTACAGATACAGAAACCTGCATAAGACACACTTCTTTTCACAATTGGTTCGCACTTGTTATACAAAATAAGATTGATTGTTCCTCAGAGTACGTTTTTTATATTTTGGATGCAGTCCCTGTTTCAAACTTTTAAAATACCCTCTCATCTTTCCTTAGTATTAAGACTCAAACTGCTGTCACACAGAGAATGGAGATAGAGAGAAATTTTAAAATATAGTTACAGTTAAAGCCTATGCTTTTTAATATTATTTTTTAAACACCATTTCTGTGAACTTCTGAAATTGCCTTTACGAATCGAAATTCTGAAGGAAATACATTTTTTTAAACAAAAATCCTCCTCAGACATACATAATGCCTTCGTCCTACTCCCACTGGACATGCTTTAACATTCACTGGAGGCCTTTGACATAAACAGAGATTCTGCTGGTCTGCATGCGGTTTCACATCCCAAGGAACAGGACGTGTTTCAGTACCTGCAAGCACAATGTGAAACAGAAGCAGTGCAAGACAGCCAGTCCATGAACAGGAAAACCAGCAGAATTGTGAAAGGAAAGCAGGCTCGAGAAATAGATGGCATTGTGACACAGGACACATTACTCCAGTGCAAGATAATCTCATCTCCCCTTTTTAGGAAGGTAAACAACGGGAATTCTTCTCTTTATTCCTCTTCCTCCAAGTTAGAAGAGTTCAATGTCCCACCTGCTGTAACGTACTCATGTCTGCAACTTCCGCATTTACTGGGCAAATTCAATTTTACCAGACACCTTTAAGCTGTGAAAGCATCTAGTGCACATTTATGATTTTATGTTTTTTTGTCAGTTTAAACTTGTCTCAGTTTCCTCCACCCGAAGAAGTTAGGAAGCGGCTGGATCATTCTGCGGCCTTCAAATGTTCTTGTACTTTGCTAATTGCAGAACTACAACTAAAAATAAATAGAGGTGTAAGCCAGCAAATGGAGTACATTAATAAAGCTTGAGTAGTTGGCTGTTTCCCAGACTCCTTAACTTCATCATGTTCGCTGTAACGATGGCTTTGAATTCTTGTATAAGGAAAATTACCCTACAGAACTTTTAATTCTCAGAGCCACATCCCTAAAAGCCTTATTCAAACTTCTGAGGGGCATGGACTAGTACCTGAGCTTAGGAAAAGCTCTTGGCAAATCCTAGTGAAATTTTTTGACAGATTCATCTTCTAGCCTTTGGGAAAGTGAAGGTGCTGCAGGCAAGATATTTGATTAATGCTGTGAAAAATAGTGTTGCTGGCACAGCTGGTATGTTGGGAGAAAAATTCATCACTAACTCTAAAACTGCCATGTAATTTTCTCTCAACAGTTCTTTTCCCTCACTTGACAGAAGATTTGCACAGGACAAACTAGCTTGACAGAGGACAAGTCAGCCAGCTGTTGAGGTATCTCTAAACATGACAGATCACTATGTTTTAACTCAGATTAATTCACTTATTACAGGTAGACCTAAATCACTGGTCATTGTCAAATCAGTTGTCACAACTAGCAAATCATGTCAGATTTCTGAACAAAAATAGTTCCACTCCTATACAGTTGCTATAACCTCAGCCTGTCTGCTGACAAAAGAATTCCAGCAAGGAGCACAGGATAACATACAGTCTTGGTTTCCACGCAGCCAAGTAAAGCACTGCAAAATAACCAATTCTGCTCCAGCGCTATCTATGCTGTTTGTCTGGTATTTAACAGGACCAAAAGGACTTGGAACTGTTGAGTGCAGATTCTGCTATCTGGCAGAAACTGAAGTATTTCTTCCAAGTAGCTTCCCTCCCCCACATCTTATTTGTCCCTTTTTTGATGATTTTAAAACACTGAGTGCAACCTTAAACCCAAACTAACTTCTCTTACTCTACAAACACTCAACGATACTACAAATAATAAACAATAATAAGGCAAATGTTTGTGTCTAGGATCAGAAGGCCAGAATAGCTAGATTAAAATGAAAAACCACCATAGAAACATGATAGCAGAAATGAAGTCCATATTTAGGGGTGAATTTCAATTAGTTTCCTCTAAGCGATTAGCTAATAAAATCAGTAGCTCGAATACATCCAACGGACTTTAAGGGATAAAGAGTCTGAGCATATTTGCAAGATCAGAATTATAGATTGGCCCAAATCTATACTATTGGATCCAAACCTCCCAGACCATGGGGAGGTTGGAAACAGTTCCAACCCTGCCATTGGAGCTCAAACTTAATCAGAAACTTATTTAGCCCAATAAATGCACTGGCAGCACAAGTCATTTTAAAGACTATATTCCTTCCTCAGGGCTTTCATAAATTCCACTGATGTTTTCATGAAAATAGACTGACCTCTAAAAAATTCTCCTTGTCTACATTATGAGGGTGAGTGCTGGTCTCATCAGCAGTGGTGAAGGGTGTCACTGAGGGAGGTCTTTTGGATAAACAAATTAATACATATTTTCATCGTTGTCAATTATCTGCAGTAAAAGGTGTCTCAAGAGATGCAACATGAGCTTTTCAAGATCAGACTGGATAAAACCTGGACTGATCTCATAGCAGACCCTACTTTGAGCAGAAGGTTCAATCAAAGACCTCCCTGAGATCCCCTCTATTCAGAATAATCCTCTGATGTTAGGAATATAACTCTGATGTTAGGAATATAACTCCCTCAGCTATGTATAAATACATTTCCTCAGCAGCAACAGGGAGATTCAATGGAGTTTAGATAAAACAAAAGATTATTTATTTTAAAGGCACAGAATTGGAAAAAAACATACTAAAGCTAGAAATTCTATGAAAAAAAAGAAACACCAATACAAGAGGTTTTATGTATACTGATGGGATTTCTAAAAGGATTTTTGTTAGAAAGACAAAGTTTCTATATGTTTTAGTTAGAGTTGGAAACATTTTAGCTTGTCTCTGCTCAGGTACACGTAGTTCAGTCATGTGAAATACTTCGGTCTCCCCGAACAGAACAGAGTTCTCTTCTCACGCGATATCTTAGGTTGAATTATAGCTCTGAGGGGATATAAAGATGCTCCAGTATAAACGCACTCTTACTTATCATGTGGCTGATGGTAGCTGAAAGGCCAGCATGAGGGAGGCCTTCAAGAGAAAAGGACTGTCCGCTCCCTTTGCTCTTCCTTGAAACTAGAAAAGGATTGGTTGTTATTAGACAATTTTTTAAATATTTCTTGTTTCTGTCGGAAACAAATTTGGAAAGGGAGATTTGAAAAGTCATGCTGGGGGACTTGCCCATTCTGCCCACCTGCACAACTACTTCTGTTCTGCAGACTTTCAAACATATTTCGTATTTCTTTTTATAAAATTTTATCCTTAAATAGTCTTCCATATTTAAAATGTCAGACATTAAAGATGTCTCAAACATCCTTAGATGTGGATATTTTGGCTGAAAACAACTAAAAAAGATTACTGTAGAGCTCTGAATATGTCAGAAGGCAGGATGATCACATATAACCCCTTGTGTGAGATGAGGGACACATCCTTGAATTCCAGCCACGCCAACTGAAAGGCTGTTATTTCTAGCCCCTACCCCACTGCAGCCACTACATATTCTTCCACTACCACTCCAGCAAAATAGGTAAGTCTTCCCTAAAAGGTATTTCAGTTAAAATAAGGAGATATGTCAAAACCTTGCTCTTTCCACTGCTCTTTCCAAGTATCCAGGCTCACTTTTAATGAAATAAAAGTGGCAGTGACGGCATCAGTGGCTGGGCTGGCACCCTGGGCGGGGGGAGTTGTGACAAGATGGTGCTGGCATCAGCTGAGATGGCAGCCCTCTTAGCTGGCACAATCTACGAACTGAACAGGAAATGTCCACAGGCCAAGTGCAACAACACAAAATTATAGTCCAGAAGAGATTAACTTTTCTAACTACAATGCCCTGGACAGCCCTTGGCAGCAGAAAGCGTTTTCCTGTTTGGAAAATGCATTATCTTGGAGGCCTACTGAACACCAGACACTGTCCACTCACTTTCTACTAAGTAAATCAAGGTCTTAATGTTACCTTTTATTACAAGCTCGTTTCTCCATTGCTGACCAAAGAAAAGAACATTAAAAGCCCAAGGTAAAAGGAAGAAGACAGGGGAGAGTACTACTTTCAGACATCCTTCTCTTGTTTCTCAAAACCTGTCCTCTTCTCCTGCTTTTTGGAGAGAAAAAGAACAGGTCAGGGGGACTGGGGAATTCTGAAACTCAGCACCAACTGGGGAAACTGGCACTTAGGTGGAATGGCACTGACACAAATGTCATATAGAATGGATACAGTTTAACTAGATATGATGCATAAACATTTTTTTTTTCCAATTTAGGAGTTGCTTTAATCTCACTGGCATATTTTAAAGGATTTTAATTTTGAAGAGCACAAGAAAACAAGGAGTTTACTTTTCTTTAAAAAAAAATTGAATTTAAGGTATCTTTTTAAAACAGACGAACCAAAACCCTCCAAGGAAGAAATCAATTAATTAAAAATTACATAAGAACATCTGCTTGCAAGCTGATCAAACTAGAAAGGTGAAAACAACGTCTGTTCCAGTGGAGGGAAGAAAGACGACAGTTTTGGGAATGGGGAAAAGGCAAAACGTGGGTAAATGATAAAGATGTTGCCAGGCCCCACATCTTGAGTCATGTTAGAATGTGAATACAAACACATGGTTCAGCACAGTGAAGCAGTGGGACAGTTCGCTCTATTAGGTACAAAAAGATTTGTTTTCATCTTCTGTATCAGGTGACATCTGACTCATACGAGCAGTTGGAGCCCAGCTACTTCCATCCCTGTATTTTGAAAATCTCAACAAGAACCTGTATTGGTTGATACAAATAGTCTTGGCAAGCCCTTCAGAGAGCTGTTATTTAGCCTGATCAGTGCACAAAGATCAAGCAGATGATAGTATTTGACCAAATCAGACGTCCAGTATAGGACTCATGTAGCACTACATGAGCACTACTGTGGCATGAATGCCAGAGAACAACCACCAGAACCAACTGCCCTGTTTGCATGTTTGAGATTAATGACATTATATGGGTTTAGTGAATCAAAAAAAAAAAATAAATAATGTATGATTTCATTTATTTTCAATTAATATAATCTTTGTTAAAGCTTTTTATGTGATTGCTATGTTCTCTCACATTCCATGAAGCTAAGTGAACTCATATAAGCATATTTTGATTTAAAAAAGGAAATATTTTTAGGGTTGGTTTTTAGTTGAGCAAACCCTTGGGACTGCCTGAGAGAGCAAATTTACTTGCATACATAATTGTTTGAAGGATATTTTTTTACATGGAAATATTATTATAAAAACATATGGGAAAGCTATAAAAATAGTTAAACTTCATCTTGGTGTCTCGTTCGTAACATGATCAGTATTTTAATAGGTAAAAATGCTTCCAAAACGAGAACTATAATAATGCTGAACTATTTAACTGGTTCTGAAGTCACCAGCACTGGAGGCTTTGTTAACCTAGGCAGCTCAGTGTCTCCTGCAATGTGACATATGTCTCCTGTATACATACGCATCAGATGAGCCTAATTGAAAATAATACAGATTCAGCAGCTGACAGCTTATTGTGGCTGAGAGGGGAACACTTCTCCATATTTAAACTATTCTCTTGTGCATCCTTTACCTTCCCCACTGCTGCTTTGGGAAAGGTGCTACTCGCCGTGATATCTTGCTATATTTTTTGACATAGAGCTGCCATTTTTTTCATTTAGTTGTGCCACATTTACTGTTACACTGGGAAACAGAACTTGCCTAAATGATGAAATGGCACCTCCTGTGTGATAATTTTACAAGACATGAACTTGATTTCAGCTGTGAACACTGTTATCCATTAAGAAACTCTCTGCTGAAAGAAAATGTAGGATGAGTATTCTGCAAATGGAAAGTGGGTACTGCCTTCCACCGACCCCTAGTTGACACCTTTGGCTCCTGCTAGAAAGAGATGAGAACAAGGCTCACAAGTGACCTTTCAGCTTTCCTTTAACATTCTCGCTTCCTCTTATGACAGCAGAAAGCCTCAGGCTTGTCAGTGTCACCTGAGAATGGGCACTAGCAGACCATTTTCAGTGGTCTTGAGTACAAGCAAAGGTTTGTTTGTAGTGAGAGGTGAACTCTCTGAACAGTTTTGCAGTAATTTCATGAGGATTTCTAAGGAGTGTAATTTATGCAGTCTAACTTAAACATATCATTTTAAATATTCAAGCTAGGCATATCAGCAACCCGGGCTCTATAATTGCCAGGGAGGGAAGACGCAGAACCCGCAAGATGTGCTTCTTCCTAAAATCCTATAACCTACCTTCTTGCCTATAGAGGGATCATTGCAGCATGCTACCTCACATACGTGTGGTTAGCTGCTAGAATGTGAAAAGTATAACCCTAAGAAAGGACTAAGGATAAGAATATTCATCCAGGGAGTCAACTACTGTTGCAAACTGAACAATATATGAACTTTCGTGGATACCCAAGGAAAAATACCGTCGACAGGGGATGTTCACCATTTCCGACAGGAAATCACCATCATCATTATTAACTAAATATTTGAAGTGGAAAATGTAGTATTTTTGAACTCTTTAGTGAGATTTCCATTTCAAAGAGTGGCAATGTAGAAGCTACCGGAAAATCACTGTACCTCTACAAAATGGTATTTATGGTCTGATTAAGCCAAGTGGAAATGTAACAGTCTTTAGGGAAGTATGTCGAGTGCTCTACATTGGAACTCCGCTGTATATGTCCGTGTATTGGAGACTCTCCCCAAAAGGGACTCTGCTCTTCTCCTTGCATTCTCTGGCTGTTGTGTCTGTTGTTGCACGCGAGTAAGAGCCGTGTATGTAGGATCAGTACCAGGACAGGTGGAGGCAAATGGCTGCCACAAACAGCTCTAACTGGGTGACTTTGGAAAACACCTGATGCCCAGGGAGGAACAATACTGTAGGGTTTGACCATATTCAACCCACTTAAAGCTATTTCCTGGCTGACAGACATTACCCTTCATATAAAAACTCAGTCACAAAACTGCACACATTCAGCAGGGGCTGAATGGGCTTCCAGTGGCATATTCAGCAAGGCTTCTAATGTCCTGCTCTTAAAACATGGTTGGTCTGTTATTTTTTCATTCAAAGTCAAAAGGATCAACCAAACAAACCAATCAAAGTTTCATAATAAACTTTATGTTGATCCGAGACCACAGCTAGGGCTAGTATTGCCTGAACCCACAAGAAGAAATACACTCAAGCCTCCTCTTCTGGATTTTGAGGCATGCCAGATTTCAGATTTACCTACTGAAATAGAAAATGTCTTGATTAATAAGAATATTTTTTTCTGTGTCCTTTAACTATACATCTCATAGTACCTCACGGTGTCACAGTGTAAACCAATTAAAAAAAATGGTGATAATGGAAGAAAAGAGATCAGGAAAAGAAATAAAAATTAGACAGACCCTAGAGGATGTAAGAACAAGAAGAAATAAGAGAGACAACAATGTTAAACTTAATGAGTTTTTCAGTACTGTCTAAGCATGAGTTGGGCAGGCAACTAAGAGATGAAGGACTGTGTTAAATATGCGATTTTTGTAAGAGTTTTAATGATCTTCTGTGGTGAAGATTTTACAATATTAGAGAATATATCCCCAAATTTTCATTGCCCTTTTTCATTTCCTATAACTTACACTGTAAGGTCTCAGGTAAATGATTTTGTATTATTCCGTATTCACACAATGCTTGGCACAACTGGTCTTCTTCTTGGTTATGGCTCTAGCAATAATACAGTGAATATGATTATGACTCTTAATTTTTTTTTACAAGTATAAATGTTTTAACCAGATTGCTACCTAAAAAGACAATAGAGAGTCTAGAAACCCTTTAAGAGTGCATACAAAATATTTCAAAATGTCTGTGATATGGAAATTTCTATTTAATTCAATCAAGGTAAGAGCAAAAAGAACACGACAGTACAGTCAGAACTGCTACTATTGATAACTAATAACAAACCTACATTCATAAAATTTGGCTGAATATGTTGCTATTTTAGACAGCTCTAACAGAATCAAGAAACTAATTCCAAAAGAGTGTTTTTTCCTTATTCAGTCCATCCCAGTAATAACCTGCCAGCAATAATAGCCTTACTTCACCCTGATGACTTTAACAATTTTACCTCTGAAACTAAAGAAATGTGTCCTTTGTACATCTACTATTGGATGACCGTCTGCTAAAAAGTCTTCTTACCTTTATTCTTAACTCTCCTTCACCTATGTGATAGCTCTTGACAATTTGCATAATAAGAAAATGTATAAATATGTAAAAATGTTTATAGTATGCCCTCTGATAAAATGAAAGCATTTTTGTATGGCTAAGAAAGATGAGAAATAATAATTACAATACTAGATAATAGCAAAGAAATATAAAACAAACCCAAGATCACTCATTATCCATTTGATAACTATATGGAAGATACGTTAAAATCTCTCATAGTTTTTTTTTCTTAAAAAAAAATTATTCTTCAGAAGCCATCAACCTTTTTCTTACCTAGTGCTTTTGCAAGCATCAGGAAAAAATAAAGAAAAAAAAAAGAAAGCAATAGGTCATTTAAGCAGGCAGTGAGAAATCAAGGCCCTTCCTTGTTGATTTGGAAGTCATAAACATGTTTTTCACTCCCAACACCATCCCTGCTTTCTATATGAGGCTTTTTTTTTTTTTTTTTGAATTCTGGATTTGGCTGGCTCAAACCTCCAATATTTTATTCAGTTAGACCTACTCACAACTATCTTTACCCAAAAGGGATATGGTTCTTAGTCTCTTTGGAACCCGTTCTTCCTAACTCATCCAACCCTAAATGTAAATAATCAGGAAATATACTGATGTATAAATTAATATCTTGGCTTGAAATTTTGTTCCAGATCCCCATGAAATAATATTTCTTGTTTGCTTATTCTAATTTTCCATATTAAAATGTATGGTACTGCTCTTCTTTCTTTTTTTTTTTCTATCTCATATGTGTGTTTGCTACCTTTGTAACTCTTCATCTCTCTGGCTGCATTTAAGGGCCTTTCCAAGAAAAAAAAAAAAAGTGGAACAAAGCTCATTTGTATATTTCTAGATAGATTTATTTTCCCTCTTCATGTCCTTATAATCTGCCTACTAGGAATATGAAAGCAGACATCAGAGCTAATTATTTTTATTAAGCAGAGCTCTAACTGATCCAACTAATCTGAGAACGTGGTCCCTGTATGCTGCAAGGGAAACAAAGTCTTTAAATTCAAGCCAGCAGAGAAGTTACTGCTGAGATAGGAGGAATGGAATAGATCTTCCAATGTGATGATATTTTATCCAGCCATTATTAATCGTCATCAGCGCTTGGACACTATTAAGCGGTGCTGACCGAATGCGAGATTAGCCAGTTTCAGCTAACTGTTGTTTCATATGGAGAATAAATTAGGCTTTTCAATAATTGCTGTTCCTTAATAGCTAACAAAAGGTATTCCTGTATTGCGTCTGTGTCCTTTATGAGTTCCATAAATAACTAATTAACCTCTGTAGCAAAAGTCAGCATTAAACCAGGAGGTAGTCGCTGTGTACAAATGATGGGCACCTAAGAAAACATCTCCCGAGCAATATGAAGCTTCTGCTTTTCTTTTTTATAGTGCTCACTTCAGAATTAAATGCTTATTGACTCCACGCTAATATGCATTTAGTAATCTGCCATTTTTGTTTGTTTTAATATAGCACTCAGTCTTACAGTAGAAAGGAATTATGCAGTTTAGAAATATGAATATTAAAAAAGGATATAATTAAATCTGTAGCCTGAAACCTCTGTCTAAAGCTATAATGACAAATTTAGTCCATATTTATTATGGTGCACAAGGGACTTTAACTAGATCATTAGTTTATATGCCTTACTCAGTAGTGAAGTTCTAAAACTTCACATTTTGCATATTATTACATTATTCATTTTTCCAACTAGGCATAAAACACAGCTTCCCAAGAGTACAATACCTAATTCTTCAAAATATACAAAGATAGCAATAAAATGATTAAATTACAACTCTTACATCTGTTCTTCCTGTCTGATTATAAATTAAAATGTTCAAAAACAGAAAGAAACAACACAGGTAACAAATACGTTCAACCTGAATATCTTCTCCAGGACTGAAACATTTACCTAACTGTTCCCTCTCAATCACAAGTGCTACTGGCTTTCCCAACCCTTTTCCACAGGTTGATGTGTCTTTGTAGGGACAGGTTGTGAAATAGAGTTTATTTTGACCACAGATTTAAAAATCACTAACTGGTTAATAACATGGATTAGATGCTCTGAATATACCAACCCAGTTGCTGAGAAGACTGATCAAAGAACTCAGAAAGATTTCTAGGTGTGAATACATTGGTCTAAAAATCCTATAAAATGCTATGCCTGTCAAGAGAAAAATACAAAATGCTATTCTAAACCATTACCCATCATTGCAAAATGCTGCTTGGTGTTTTCTTTATCAATTGCACATTAACAAACCTTTAATCCAATGATGGAAATGCACTAGTGCAGGTGACACTGACAAATTATCTTTGGCACAGTCTCTGAACTCACGACAAATTTCAAAGACGACTACCTTGAATATAAAATGCACAAACTATTAAATCGCAAGGCCTATTGAGAAATTTAAATTCAAGGAGTGTTATTAGGAAAATGTTTTTATTTACTGACAAACTTACGTTTGAGAACAACAAATGTATTTTAAAAATCTATTATTCCACACACTTGGAAATATGTTTGCTTCCTAAAATTCAGAAATCTATTAAAACAAGTGCCCAAAGAAATTGTTAAAATGACTGTGGTCCCTGAATCGCATTATGTAGCAAGGCATTATTTGATGCCAACATAGATGCTTGTGTATAAATTAGGGAGGCAGAAGTTAGAAATGAGTTCTCCTTTTTAGCTTTTGAACCAACTGGGTTTTCGTTAAAATGAGATACTATACTATGTTCCCAGTTTTCATCTTTCTTGAATGGCTATATTTATTTTAGATTAAAATTACTCTGTATGTTCCCTTGACATATGCCTTCCAGATACATTTTATGACAATATCAAAACAGCTTTTTCTTTTTTTAATCATGGCTGCTTCAATTGCAAATCAGAACATATGAAATAAAGAACTGCATGAGCTTGAATGATCAAAACTCTTTCATTTACTGAGCTAAATCCATGTGAGCCAACTTACTAAATGACCCCTGAAGATTTAACTTGCTGTTTTGAAAAACTAATACTCCAACTGATAATCTGTGCAAAATAAAACTAAAAGATGTTTCCATTAAATGGAGGAGTAGAGGGGGAATGGGGAAATAAAGAAATGGATGGGGAAAGAATGTAAAAAAAAAGCAAGCTGCCACATTTTTTTGATATAATATTCCTGATTACAAGATCAACTTTGATTTATTTAATAATTTGATGAAAATCTACCTCATTCACCTAATCTGCAGAGGGGAAAAAAAAGAGAAAAGAGAAAAAAATAAAAACTGGCTTCATTACAGGATGTCCCTCGATAAATAAAATCTCGATCTGGCCTCTGTCCACTGCTGTTCTAAATGAGCCCAGTCAGTCTGGCCCATGTTTTTTCATTTCATTTTCTCAAGCCAAATGACTACCATCTGCTGTCACAAAGCTGTCACACAATCAGTAATGGAAGATTTCTAAGGAATATAATGGCTGAAGAATGAATATATGACATTCCAGCTCCTATCTAGCAGGGAGAGAACAGCAACCCATTTGAAAAGAAACAGCGGTCGTGTTCTCCCACTTCTCAGCAAGTGCATTGTAATACAAATCTTTATTTGGACTCAAGACGTTGACAGGTCAATTGAACAGAATAAGTCTAGTTTATGATGCAGTTGTCAGAAGTGGTTAAAGCAGGAGTCTGTTTACCGGCGCCCTGAGATATTCCAACAATTTTTCTTGCAAACCAGCACCTTGAGGTTAATTACTTTACCAATTTGAGTAAATGGCAAGCCATATTCCCATCTGTCTCCATTAGTTCCCCACTATTTCTCAATTTATGATGACTGGGGTCAAGGCTGTGGTACAAAAGAAGAGCTAATAAAGCATGAATGGAGTAATTTTCTGTTTATACAAATGTGGTAGCCACGGCATAAATAAGGAGGAGACATTTTAGAAATGCATATTCTTTGCCTTGAAACCTCTGGATGCTGACTATATTTAGAGGAGTAAAAAACAAACACCAGCAAGGAACTGTTGTTGCCATGTTTATGTATCTTTGGCGAAAGCTGCTCTGTGACGTGCAGCTCTTCCCTGCCTGCTCACCCTTCCAGAGGAAGCCAGAAGCTCCGCAAAGCCTACAACAGCTTGGCGCTGCTAAGCCTGCTTGTTCACCAAAGGCAAGCTGCCTGGGAAAGAAAAAAGAAAATCTCTTTATTTTGGTACCAAAATGCAGCATTACCAAAGCTCCTCTGCCTCAAGTAAACATTTCTTACTAACTATATAGGATTTACTTTTGGAATCCCTTAAAAGCTATTTAGCTGTGTGACTGATTTAAGAGCATCTCAAGGGACAATGTCTATTTTAGTTCTGTTCCTTCATTAAAAAAACGTGAAAGTTTACTCTTGCACTAAAAAACAGAGGCACTCTATTCTTTTTTTAGTGTTAAATTCAGTCACATAGCTATTTTCTATTCAAAACATTCAACATCTTTAACGAAATCCTTAGATAAATAATTCAACAAAAAATCTCCACCAATTTCCTCAAAGTGTTAATGGATATGCTAGATTGATACACTTTGCCTAATCTACTTCGTCTAAACGGCGGCAGTCTCAAAAACGAAGATAACACTTTGGCCATTTGCCATAAATGGCAGAACTGCTCATTAATTAAACACTACAATAAAATAAATTTTGCAGCAAATGAGGCATAAAGCATATATTTTACCATAAAGGATTCAAAATAGAATGAAAGTAATAATGTTCTATTGCTGTTTGTGTAGTGTAAATATTGTAATCCATGACCCATATATCAGAAGTTAGTGCTACAGAAACTCACCAAAGTGGAGCAAATCAATAGATATGTATGTATATTAATTCCTGCAATGTATTTTACAAAATAATGTGTTTTCAGAATCCTATATTCATCTCTATGATTAGTCAGTCAGTATAGATAAAAGCAAAATTGTCAAAAAAAGAGTATTATCAACTCAACTTAGAAACCATCCTAAAGAATCAGCATGTACATACTCTTAATACATTACTATTTTGAATTATAGTATTGCTGCTTTCTCTTCCATTATATAACAAAGTTAAGTTATAATTCTGGTCACAGTCTGAGGAGCACTGCTTTTGAAATAATCAAACAAGCAAACAAAAAAACACAGTTGGGGACATTATCTTCGCAGCTTTAGCACCTTCAGAACATTCTTGAGCAGTTTTGTTGTGGCAAAATTTTCATTACTCTATCAAAAGAACGGAGCTTACTGCTCCTCAAACCTGCAGAATTATTTCTGTCATCTTCTTTTGTAAAGAAGCCAAGTAAGATGCAGAGGGTTACAGAAGTTAACTCAGTAAGTTAACTCAATTTTAAAATAAAACTACCAAACGAAAAAATTGAGTGCTGAACATTATATGCACTTAGGAGCCAAATGACTTTAACACATTGCTGCTTAATTGAACGATGCAAGAAGACATACAATGTAAACAAAAAGCGCAACAACGGTGCTGCCCTGTTGGATGCTTGATGAGAAGCCACAGGGCATTTGTGGTGTTATGCCACTGGGCAAAATAAATTGAAAAATGTTCCAATTTTGCTGACAATAAAGACAACTTTCAGTAAAGTAACTTATCTAAAAGCACATAAAAAGTTAGTGCCAAAACTGCTATGATCTGAAATAGACTCCAATAAGTTGGAATGGATCGTCCTGTCAATAAACATTAGACACACAGTTTAATATGTCATGCTATGAGAGGAATTCACCTTTTGTAAACCTCAGTGATCATTACAATCGAGTCTCTGGCTACATCAGTGAAGGCCAGAAAGTCAATGAATGCAGAAATATTTTGATACTAATCTATAAAAAGTTTGTAAACCATCTTATGAAAATACACATTACCTACCCGTTACGTCTGTACACCAAATTCCATGTCAACAACCTGTGTCTTTCACAGGTCCTTCTTCAGCAGACAACCTAAATGCTTGGGTTTTGCGCTTGATTTAAAAAACAAACAGACAAACGCAGCAGATATGATGTATAATGACTAGAAGATGCACAGATCATTTGGGAGGGTGACCAGGAGTTCATCAGTCTGCTCTCCTGCTTAAGGCAGGCTTTTACGCACACTGACCTTACCATTTGGGAATACAGGCTTTAGTTCTTTAATTAAAGGAGGGGAAATGGCATTTTCCCCATCTCTTTTGGAAACAACGACAGCAGTTGTTTGGCCTGAAACTCCAGTGGTGTGGTCGTTACAGGCTTCTGAAAAAATGAAGCAGAAGATGAACATAAGAGTTTCTGAAAGCACAAAGTGGAAGAAAAAGAAAATTGCAAAATTCAAAATAATACAACTCCTTACAGGCTGCCCAGAGAGGTTGTGGAGTCTCCTTCTCTGGAGATCTTCAAGACCTGCTTGGATGCAGTCCTGTGCCACGTGCTCTAGGTGGCCCTGCGTGTGCAGGGGGGTTGGACTAGATGACCTCTAGAGGTCCCTTCCAACCTTAGGCATTCTGTGATTCTCTGATTCTATACCTCATACAATTCGACTTAGTCATTTTTTTTTCATTATTAGCTTTTGCCTGCATTTTACAAGATGTTCTTCTGCTGTCAGGGGTGATTCTATATGTTATTGCTACTCTGACATAAAAGGAAAAACAAATCCAAATACCTAAGGATGACTGGGAAAGCAGAGAAGGGGAAGGTGACGTCATTCTGTCATCAATCAGAGCTCAGTTCTGTTTTTCATTATGAAACAAAAAGCACAAATACAGAACTTCAACAGATGAACACTCTATGGCAATTCCTTCAGTAAAAAAGAATAGACTTTTCCTTCTTTAAAACAAACTTTTCCTGCTTTTTCCTGGATAATTTTAACAAGCTGCTTGAATAAACTACGGTAATCTTTTGATTTGCTATACACTTCTCTCATCAAGTCTATCCAATATGCAGCAGAGTTTTTGGTACACAGAGTTTATAAATACATAGCTTATAAGTGAAGTGAGAACTCACATTCACACCTGTAAGTCAAATGCACATATGAACCATGTCAAATTCATCTCTTCTTTAGATTATTATCATCAGTCAGTGAAATTGTTACTTTTAGTTAGTGTCCATTAAAATTAAAGAATTACCTGGATATTCCTTATTCTTATCCTGAATTAAGAGATGCCAAAATTATGCTAATAAGCATAAATAGTACAAGACATGAACAATAGCAAATAAAAATACAATGTATCTAACAACAGCGGTAAATACAAGTTATCAACAAGACACACAGGAAAACGCACAACTATTTGCAAGTTAATAGCAAAACATTGGCATTCTTAAACTAGCCATTCACTCCTCCAACAAGTGAGTAGAAAAATATTTGCTTATTTATGGGGAATAAAAGTTCAGCATCGTGTTCATACATTAAAATCACTTCAAGATTTCCTATTGGCATTCTGTGCAGATCCAATTATTCTAGTTATTCTACACTATATGTCTTAGTGGGTTACAGGTCAATATACTTTGGAAGAGGACAAATTTAAACTATGTGATGCACTTCAGCTGTAGAATACAATCATCCATGTGGGAGTTGCTTTCGAAGAGCCATTAGGTAGTTTTACCTATTCTTGGCTCAGTCCCTTGAAAGTACATCTTAATTCACCGTAATCTGTGCATTTTCAGCTACCACAGTTTTATTAATAAAGACAAAGATGAGGAGTAAACTCATCAGCTAAAATCTGTATAATCTAGCTCTAATGAAACCAATAAGATAATGCTAAACAAATACTACCATTCAATCTACCAAAAATTACCATATGGCTAAACCAAAAGAGGGGAATAGGGTTACAAGAACTTGAGAGTGCCAAGACACAAGACTTTCCATGACAATTTGAGAAAGCTATTGGGGGGCCTCACTCAATTCCTGGTGAAGTGAGGGAAATATTTATTACAGACTCACAGGGACTTGAATCTGCCTATCCATATCAATATTCCTTACTTTTCACATGTGCAAATAGGAGACAATTGTACTGAGCTGGGGAAGCTGCTGCTTACCATATAAAGAGGTAAGCACTTTTAGGAAGCACTTTTCTTCTCGTGGAATTTGCGATGGTATAAAATGAAAGTTCACTAGAAAAGTAAATTATTTTTCTGATGAATAGCTATAGAGAAACCTATCAAAAGTTGCTTTTAAATTTCTCATGGTATGCTAGTAAGTGTACTGCTTTAACTCCCACTGGGGCACACAATTAAAAACAAAGAAGGAAAAAAAAAGAAGAAAGCTACATACCTAGATTAACCTTATAGAAAATTACCAACAGAAGAAGACTTTAAACTCCTAGAAAGAAAAACACTATAACAGCTTAAGTTATCAATATCAGGTACACTTTGTGGTGCACTGAACAAGCACATCCTCCAGGGAAGACGGTAATGAAATTCAGCACCCTTTAACCCATGTGAACCTGCAAACGAAATCCTATGAACAAATGCTGTCCATACAGCACTTGACAAAAGGGATTGACTGCCTTGACCATGTTGGAGCCAGCAGTTGTCTCCCAGAACCACTACAAGAACTCCACAGACTTGCTATCCTTGCTGAAAGTTTCAGAAAAGAAGCTAGAGATTGCATCCACTGGGTGCAACCCCAAACGTAATGAAGAACATGGTTCATGGGTTGCCATCCAAAACATTTCCTATCTTTTCACAAGCATTAAATATTAGTCTGAAATGTAGTTTAAAAAGAAGTATTTTTATTTGTGCCTGGGGAAAGCTGTGGGAAAGCTCTTTAGAAGCCACCCGATTCTTATTGGCAGGTCACGCCGTTATGACCAAACTACCTAATCTTGCTGCTTGACTTCACTGAGGAGAACGTGCTGTTTATTGCCCTGAAAGCCTCAAAGTCAGCGCGCTGGCCTTGTAATGCAAGTCACTGAATGCTGAGCATAATTGGAAGAAATCTAGGAAAGCAATTTCTTTCAGGACCTGAGCTTGAATCTCAAAAGGGAATTTGGATATAAAAAAGCTAGCCTTTATTCTCTAAGTTACCCAGACTCTTCAACCTTTCAATTTTTAATCATTTATTATCCCTGTGTTTCAGTGAATGAAATCATAGAACAGAGGGTTTATATGCTTAGCAAAATGTTCTGTAATGTAGCAGATCACTGGTAACCTTTTGGGTTACATTACTTCATCAGTAAACTAGGAAAACTGCCATACCAATATGCAGAAGTATTACAATGCCACATTAAACAGGTAGGTTTTGCTAGTATCAAATTAATTAACAGAAATCTAGATATAGTAACTGAAGTAAAACATTTCAAACAGAGCATTTCAAAAACATGTAACCTATTACCATAAATAGAAATTACCTCAGCCAAGGGAGGCTAGACAATAACATGCTGTGCAACTTCCAAGAAAGAAAGTCTTCAAGACTTACGGAAAGGTTTGTCCTACAGAATCATTCAAATTATACCTGATTTCAGCTGCCATAAGCTGTGCTAGAGAAAGAAATAGAATCCACCTTAAAGCAGCATGAGAGTTGAATCCTACTTCTAATTTGCAAAGAATATCTGCTTTATAGAGGCATTTTACAGAGGCCTCATAATCAGAAAAATGTTGTTTATATTTCTCTCACTTTCTACACCATTAAAAACAGGCTTTATTTTTAAGGCATTAATTACATGATGGGGAAAAGCCTCTAATTTCTATGAACACACTCAACTAAGACAAATAATTTGTAAGAAAAGCAACAAAAATTCTCTGGTGGCAGAGAGAAATATGTGGAACTGTGCGAAGGCTTTATTAAACAGGCACATTTGGAGTTCAGAACGAGTTCTCCTGTGCTTTGAATTGTCTCAGATTCCTGAACTAGCTTTCCTTGAAGCAAAAGATGGACTCTTTTCAAATGATAAAGCAACAAGACATATTAGTTTGCTTCTGTTGAGATACTCCTAGTCAAAATAAAGACCTCTCAATTTTGTGCATGCTGTATCTCACAAAATCTCCAGAGACATTCTAACTACAGCTATAAGGGATTCATCCAAATTTGTAAATGATTTCTGTGCACTTTGCCAAGGCAGGGATGTAAGCAGCTTTTCAGCTCACTGTGGCAGAGCGGTGGGGCCCTTCTGAAGGTGTTTGAGCCTTCTGACAGCGTGCTTTCTGTCCCTTATTGTCCTGCCTATAAAAAGAATGAAGACACCAGAAAAATGGAGTAATTTCCTCTCACATTTCCTTCACTTATATGATATCTCCTCTGCTCTATAATAAATCCTAGGCTTAAGCAATTATCTTACACAAAAGAACTTTTACTGCTTCCCCCCATGCAAAAGAACAAATATAAATACAGACCACGTATCACGAACCCAGGTGAAGATTGTTTAGAATTTGTGAATGCTTTAGAGCTTAGGAAATATGGGTATAATTGCAGAGGAAGAAGCTACCAGCAGGGGAGGAAAAAAAAAAAGAAAAAAAAAAGGTTAATAAACTCTGAAAGAGTTTTAAACACCAAAACTTCTAGAGCTTCACAACCAAACATAGTTTATCAAATTCTTTCACCTCATGAACCATGCTGGGAGAGCTGTGGCTCAGAAATAGAAGAATGAAGGGAAACTACAAAATTCTTAGGTCAAGGAAACAGCCATTTGTGCTACTCCTGATTCTCTAAGCAGGATCCTAAATCTTGAGGTGTTTAGATTTGATAATTATCTTTATACTGATATAATCTTTAGGTATCTGGCTGTGCTTACGCAGACTGAGCCAACATGTCTCTAGCAGCTGTCGGTGACACAGTTGGTTGCTGAGGGCTGAGTTTCAGGATGTTCCTTCGCAGCGAGCAGCCCACCCCACTAGAACCGCCCTTCCAAGCATCTCGGGCAGCATCCGCAGTCTTAGAAGCAGAGGCACCTGCTCCACTTGGGTTAGACCCTTTCTGCCTTTTGTCTCTACTGACAGCTAAACAGCTTTCAGAGTCTGAAAAACTCAAGACGTTTAGTTGCCGAGTAGTGCCACGAGTACTACTCCTAGCTAAGATCTCCATCCACCTGACTTGCACCTATTCCCCAAAACACAGGATTGGTTGTTTCTGCTGCCACTCATGTCTGTGTTTTGGCATGTGCTTGAAGAATTCAGAAATGAAGGCAAGGAATGATCTAGTATATCCATGGGGTGAGGACTTGACCCTGACAGTGAATGAGAAGTGATATGGTAGAAAGGTTTCTCTGAGGTGATGAGCTTCAGTGACAAAAACTTCATCTACTCATATGTTGGAGCTGTTATTTCAGCATTAGTGTCAATATCTGATACATGAGGTAAGCATCACAACTGCTGCCAAGTTACACTTCATGGTTTTCATGTTGGAATGGTGGCAAAAAAAAAAACCATTTCAGTGACTTCTTCTTAATCTCTGAAACTGAAGTTTTTAAGAAAAGGAAATTTCTTACAGAGATTACTGAAGGTTCAAGATCTCTCCTAGATAAGTAATTCCTCAGAAGGTACAGGATCTATTATGTCTTTTTGCTGCTCTAGATAAAGGTTGAGGGATAGAATGAAATATCTTCCAGAAATACAAACCACAAATTCCCTATTCCTTGTATATAATAGAAAACACAGGCACTAGTCAACTGTACCTTAAGATGTGACCAATAAATAAAGATACTCAACTAATGCCAAAATGATGTATTTTTCCCTCTGAGTGGCTAGAAAACACTGCGGGATGTAACCCACCCACTAGTGTGGCTGGGGGTTGGAAGGTAGGAATGCCGATTTGACGGCTGAGCAATGAAATCTCCTGTTGGTTAGTTCCCATGAAAGAACAAATAAGGGCACTTGTTTTCAATCACAGATGCTCTCTGCTCAGTCCTGCGCTGAAGTGCTTTATTCAGAGTTTCCCCAATCAATATTTTGACTTTGAGAGGCAGAGCTATTAGAGGTGATTTAGCTTGAGCGCTGAGGTCTTGAACGCCAGGTCTTGAGCCAGGCAGCCCTCTCTAGCGTGTGTCGAGAGAAGGGAAAAAAGAAAGAAGAAAGCAGAGAGAAAGATCCAAACAGCAGCCTACATTCCCCCCTTGAACCAATGGCCTAATCTTCTATCATCTTGTCCTCTGGCAAACATTTAAAATGAGTGAACCCAAACTGCTGGAGAAACATACCATGGAGAATATGTCATAACATCCTAACTATTCTCTACTGTGAACAACAGTGTTCTGGGTACCATCATGGAATGAAGTTCTTAGCAAACTCAGACACATCCTTTTGATAAGTCCACAGTGTGGTTAGCTAGTCAGCCACAGTTTTGATTTTTGGGTCAGGGTAAGCGGAAAGTATAACAAAATGGAAATACATCCAGCATTTTGTTTTCAGGTGCTAGGTCTTTTAGGGAGGGCTGAAATTTATTTCTAAGCTGCAAAATTATTTCAGGATCGCTTATGAACGCCCCTAAATCCATTTCAAGAATGAGCTTGCTTCTATCACCCAAAAAGGAAAAGAGTTGTTCTACCCCAATTGTGCATACAATGAGGAAAACATGCTCTGTGGCCACAGCAGACGGGCTAAACTTCTTTGCAATTCAAATTCTTATGAAAACTTTATACACTGCTTATTACTTGAGTTCCCAATCACAGCTCATGTCTACACGTTTCTTATTTGTTTTCTGGCCCCAGTATCTAGTTGTCTTTTTTAGGAAAATTTTCACATTTTGCTGAATATTCCTCATTTTGACTACATCTATTTCCAGAAATTCTGCTTAGTTTGTGTACGGGTTACATCTCATTTTGTAACTCTGCTTCATATCTGTTTGTTTTTGAGATACTTATCGCTTATTAGCAACAGCTCATCACCTTCCGATGTTTATTTCCCAACATACTTAAAGCATTTCCTAGACAAGACACACACATAAACAAAACTTCTTCTGTGTTTTAGTACTGTTCATGTTTTGGAGTTGGAAGTTTCTGCACATTGAGTTTGGATGTCCTGCATCTATTCATCCTTTTGCACCTTCTACTGTTACAGGCCACACCTAAAGATCCCCTTCACAAGTGAAATACAAAAAAAAAAAAAAAAAAAAAAAGGAGGAAGTTCTCTGTTACTCCAGATGTGGATTCTATATTAGTGGGATTTTACATTACCTCATATCACTGTTTTCTTCTTACTTCATCCTTTTGGTATTGATCATCTGCTCTTGATCTCATGCACTGAGGGATGACAGTGTTTTCATAAACTCTGGAGTGGAGCTTTAATGTACATTTTTTTTAGGCACTGTGAGAAACATCTTACTATCAACACTAAGCCCAAACTGAGCAGACATTAGTTAGTTATTTGAGAAACGGGGAAATAATTCTGAAAGAGTACAGAGGGATTTAACATTTTGAATTAAGGTACAACAACAAAGACACTGCTTCATTTCTAGATGGGAACGGAAAATTTAGAAATGTCTTTAAAAAATACTGTGCATTGGATTGTAACAGACAGTTGGTATCTTCATTAAATTGGACTCACAAATATTCTGTGCATTGTACTCTTTAATAACTGACAAGTCAGCATTTTTGCTTTAGGTTATGATTCTTTTGGTACTACTGACTATAGATTTCTTTTAAAAGATGGAATATTTTTGGCTTTTAAAAACAAGATAATTAAATAAGTTACCTATGTATGCCAAATAACTACTCCACAATCCCCCAGCTTACTTTCTATCTTGATTCAAACTAGGTGCTTCTGTGCTGCAAACTGTAATTCTCAATTCCTCTTGACCAAGCCCCTATGCACGGCTGATCTGACTGATTATTTGTTTAGCAGCACTCGGCACACTGAACAGGGCAGGTTTGTTCTGCTGAAGACTTTATTACCCATCTGCCACAAAGCACGAATGTAAAATAATTCATTCTATTTACCCTAAAACAACACCACCACCAAATCAGTTTTCATGAGTATGCAGTGTTATGCGAAGAACAAAAATTAATTTGACTCTCCATCTTTCAGTGTCTTTTACCACTTCTAAGGTCCCCCCAAATGTAGATACATCATTTTCATTAGTAATAATGCAATAAGACTACTATTTCTTCCCTGTATGTATAGCACCAAGGAGGTATTGCAGCATACAGAGTGTATTTATTTCTCAAATACCTATAACCAGTTGATTTAACTGCCTTCACCATTTGAAACATTTTATGTTCTTTATTTTACAGACCAGATTTTATATTTCTGATTTCAGACGTTTTTTTCACTTCATCAAGCTAAACTACTTTATTTCTGTATTAAGCCACTTAAACTGCCTCACGACCATGCAAAATACTCAAACCCAAATAACCAGTCTGCCTTCAAAATCTGCCGACAATCTTTCCATCATTAACCATTGCAGTGCCTCTTGCACTCTGTTATAAAGCAGGACGCTGCATGTTTGGAATATGTTACGCAGCGGGATAGAGGGAAGTGTGTGTGTGTGCGCACAGGCTTGCATGAGACGGGAGGTGCGGGCGACGGAGAGGAAAAGCCTGAATAACAATCACTGCAGAAAGCAGAGCTTAGAAGGAAACGCACCTTTAAACAGTGCATGCTGTTGCTCCTTCCTTCCATAATATAGACTAAACCAAACTGAAGCTACGGAGGAAGCTCAGCACAGTCTATCAATATTTATGCTGCTTGAAATTTATGAACACAGCAAAGCCCTATGCAAATGTTCCAGTTACCTAAAGGAAATGCTGCTATCTGCACATTGTGCTTCAAGTCATATGCCCTGAAATAAAGATTTCAAATGTACCCTGACCTTTTTTAATTTTTATTTTTCCAAAACCTATCATTTATTAGCCTAAGCACCTCCTGAAAAAGCCTCTGTTTTCATGGTGGTGCATATTATTTACTGCTTGTACTAGCCATGAATACATTGTTTCACAATGCTTAAAATTTACAGAAAAAGCCACAAGCAATCCCTTCCTCCTCCCACATAGCGATCAATTCCTGCTCAGCAATTTTCAGGGAGACACTGAAATGAAGCAAGTAACACATTTTTCTTCAAACTGACACAGATAGCTATTAATTTTATGCTCTTTGATATATTCATAAACAATAAACTTAAGAATAAGTTTTTATACAAATCCTAGATGGACAATTTTCAGGTCTGTCAAGTGAAGCCAAAGCAATATCCCGGTGTCATGTTTATAGCCGTCTGTGCAGATGTAAAGTCAAGTTTGGACAGCTTTGATCCTGATACGGTGCAGATATTTTGATATGAAGGATGACTACCTCAGTTTGGAGACATGAACGGATTAAAATGCTTCATAGGTTGGGAAGAAAAGGGCAGAAAGTTAAGGCTCCTTTTTAACTAGCTCTTCCACCAAGGGACAGAAATTAATTAAAATAACAGTAGCCACATTTGGAAAGAGCACACACCTACCAGTATTCTTAGCAATCTTTGAAACCCTCTTAAACACACATGACAGCTGAATGATTGCTGAGAATTACAGTTCTCCTGATAGTAGCTTTCATCTGAATTAAGAAGGTACAAACTGTAATATAAAAAAGCATGGAAACCTCAAAGGTGATTTATTAAATTGGAAACTGGACAGTTATGCTGTCACTTTACTGAAGCTAAAAAAACAAAAACAAAATAAAACAAACAAAATCCCAAAGGGAAAAGGTTAAGAGATTCCCTTTAAGACAAAAGCAGGGTTTTTTTTTCCTGGGAATCTTCCCTTTTAGGAGAGATATGGATTTTTTTTTTAAGTTTTTAAGTTACGTCTGTGCATTGTGGTAATGTGTAGCTTAATTATTTCCAAATGTGATGCGAATCAAATGTGCCTTGAAGGAAAAATAATTCCTTTCCTTGTTATTGTGGAATTACTACAGTTTTGCAGAGTTGCAATTTTAATTGAAAAACATAATTTGCTGTAATATCACTTGTGTGCACAGATTAGATTTGAATTACTGGCCAAAAGTTCCTTTCTGTTGTTGCAATTTTAATTCAGTTTTTGACAGGCACAAACTTGTGTATCTGGTTCTGGCTGCACAAATTGAGAAGTGACCCACTGTCCTGATACTTCTTTTTAAGATAAATTACCTGAGGATATTTTTCTTGACCAGGGATTGGATTCTGCAGTGTCTGCCTACCATCCTCTACCGAGGAAAAGATCAGAAAGCTGCATCTTTTATCCTTAGTCCTGCCATTTCCATAGTGAGGTTATTCTCCCTCTTTTATTTGTATAAAAATGTTTCAATACAGTACATGACTTCAAACATGTATCATGTGTTGTGAGAGTGTTTGGACAATAGAAAACGGCAAGTAATGCAGAGCTTGGGGCTCAGTTTCAAATTTCCCATCTAGAAGCACATTTTCAAGTGGCAGACTAACATTATCTGTTCCTTCCTTGTATAGCTAAATATATCCACGTGAAAAAAAGCTGCATAATGTGTTCACAAAGCCTCCATATCCCTCCCCCTCCCCACGATCTTTATTTTATTTATTGAGATTTCCCCCTTGCACTTAATGTGCAGAGAGAAGTTATTTTGCACTGCCACCACTGAAGGAGCTTTTTAAATGATTCAAGGAAGTATAGCTTTCATTTAGGTTTGTGCCCTCCAGTCTGTTTATACTGGTCGATACACTTGTCTGAAAAATATAATGGATTAGCACATCATTCAACAAACTAGTCAGAAGGCAAGCTCAAGGCGACAGAGACCAAAAAGTAAATTACAGCCAGTAGTAGGCATAGGCCATGCCTACAGCTAGGAAACATCATATCAGTACGAAACCTGTATTCTGTGAGAATGTTACTTGAACCGAAATGGGTGAAAAACTTACCCTGGAATATAATAAAACAATCAGCTCCGTGGTTTCATACAGAACTATAAATTGTCCAGTAATGCAAAACTGATTCTCACAACCAGCGAAATGTTATAAGCTCACCTCCATTCAACTGACATTACTATTGCTCAATCCAAAAGGACTATTTGTCTCCAAATAGGTACTCTCTATCAGAGCTTAATTAACACTTTTAAATATAAAACGTAAGAAGACAAAAAGCTTACTGAGAAAACGTAGTGAAAATTTACTTTCTGCGGGTAAGAGAAATACACCCAAAGACGAAATATAGCCTTGAAAATCCTTCCTCTCAATAATCCTTCCCATCCTCTTGAATACATTCAAGAGGACCTTCAGCTGCTACAAATTCTAGCATATATATATGCTAGAATATAACTATATTATCTTTTCTACAAGTGATCACTGAGGGTTTTTCCTCTTAGATCACCAAAACTTGTTAAGAATACCAAACACAAATCCTTTTATCTTTACACCTGTTTAAAAACCTTTATCTTTATTTGGAACGGATGCCTTCCTTCTGCAATACATGAATCCCTTCCCATTTACAAAGAGAGGAGAGCACTAACGGGGTCACAGGCGACGCGGGGCCTCATGGCGTTGCAATAGCCCTTTGCAAAATCAACACGCGGATGAAGTGCGCTGCTCAGGCAGCTCCTGCAGCTCCAATGGAGCTGCGGCAAGAGCAGCTCTACGTGGAATGCTGCAAGCCAGAAGTGACAGCATCACCTGTGGCAGGAAAATCTTGCAAAGACCTGCAAACAACCCAGTGAACGCGCCAGCAGGGAAGCCCAAGGAATGCTACACTCCACGGGCATCTCGGAAGCCGCGCGCCTGTGAGGGAGGTTGCCCTCACGGCAGCATATGGACCAGCACTGCCTTCTCTTTTCTTCCTTTCCATTCAGCTTTGCTTATGTAGCAATTAGTTTTGCCTTCCGCTATTTTTAGCATGTCACTTGCACTCGACTGCATGTATCTGCAACTAGTAATTTCAGATTTCCCTCACGGCCGTTTCGTTTATTTGCACGATCAACAGAAGCAGATGATTCCTGGGCCTCCGCCTGCCTGTCCCCAACCCTCAGCACTCAACGCACTGAGTTAGCTTTGAGCAATTTCTCCAGGATTCCGCGAGAAAGAAAAACGCTCCATGGAGCAAAGGTACTTGAAGGGAATTCCTACACCTTTCAACAGATGCTTACTGCTCAATGTGTGGCACAACAAGCAAGCACAAAATAACTGTTTATATTTTGAATCAGTGATAGCTTGTTTAATCTGGGTTATTTCTGCTCAGGGACTGTGTCAAGCCCATGGCCCATGAGAAAACTTTTGCTACTTTTGGATAAAAATCAAGTGGATTTGGACTCCATCAGTTGAGTATCAAGTCTTAATCTCCTGAAAGAAGAGGTGTCAAAGCTGATCTTTCCCAAGCTGTGAATATACTGCACAGATATTCACATTTATATTCTAGTAATGATTTGGTTTGTAAAAATCATGTTTGCACTGGGCTATGTCTACTTCTACCCTGTCGACCCCTGTTCCTTACATACTACTTTGGGGACTGCAACCTACAGAAACACCAGAGCCTTCCCTGTTTTAAGCAAGGGCCCTAAATTTGAAATGTATTTCCCTGCCACAGCTGAGGCTGCAGTGCTCAACTGCACTGAGCTTTCCATTCAACATGAAACCTGCTAGTTCTCCTGGCTTTGCACCAACATGAGACTGAGGGGCTTTGACGCATCCTTCCCTACATTGTTTGTTTCCTGGGCAAGGGATATTGTTCAGTGCCAACTACTATTTTAGATCTTTAGTTCAGGCTTATGAAATTCAGATGTTTTATATCTGTATTTTAAATATATACATCATGAGGCACCTAATTAGTTCCTTTCAGCAGAATAAATAATTTAAGCATCGATCTACATTTCCTAAATTCAGAAGTAATATTGCTTCATATTTTTGACTGGCCAAACAGTCAAGCAAACACATGAACAATGTATTGACACAGGGATTTTATAGAGGTAAAACGGGCATACAGAAATAAAACTGTAACACACTACCAACACATATTTACTACTGAAATATTCTCAATATACGGCTTTGGTCTTCAACTACATCTCTAGAACTTTTGCATCTGGTGATTCTGCTACTTACTGTAATGTGAGTTCACACAGTTCAAAAGTCCACGCTCCAATCCCGCAAGCATTTAACTGAATAGCTTTATACACCCCATCAGTTTCGCAGTCCTCCATGAGAATTCTTATGTGCATGTTTGCAGGATCCAAGCCTCTGTTATGACATATTCATCCTCTCTTCTACCCTCATTCTACCGTCTTACAAGAAAAACTTGTAGCTTTACCTTTTGTTATCATTGCTTAACACTTATCATGAAGAGAACTGTTTTCAGTTCCCTGTCACTCTGTCAAATTTACCACTATTTAGACTAAATTTTTACAGGACATATATCTGTTTCAGACTAAACAATTTGGAAAATTTCAGCGGAGGCTGAATCTAGACACAACAGTGCTTTTTTTCTACCCATGTTAAAGCAAGAAGCCTTTCTTTTAGCAGTCATCTCACTCTCGCTTTTGTTAGAAAATAGATCTGCAGCTGGAAGATGGGAAGATGGAGTGTGTCCATCTACATGTCCCCTACTCACCAACCTGGTAACAGCCCACTCGCATCTGCCCGAGTCACATGCAACTGCTGTTTAAACAGCCCAGTACAAACTCTTGTTGTATTCTTAAACAGTTTACAGTGCCCCACGCTTACGAGCACAAGCCAGGGTGTCACTTGGGCAGCAAGCCACATAATGAAGGTGCTGGTGTGGTCCTCTTGCTGAGAAGTGGGCTCCAACTACGAGGCACCGTCCTTGGCAGAGCTGCGCAGGGCTGCCTCCCTTTTCTGCTCTTGGGTCTGCTGCCCTGCACGTGAGGTTTGAGGGACCCATTACCTGTGCCTGGCCTGCGGGGTCTCGGTGGGAAGAAGCTGCAAAGCTGTGATGGGTGGGAACACGTGCTGCCATCACAGGTTAGGCGAAGAGAGGGGACAAAGGAATGACTGTAAAGGGACATGGATTCTAGTAATCAAAATCTCTTTAGATCCCATTTCTAGAGAATGGACTCCAGTGTTTAGCGGTCAGCAGAACTAACCTTGCTATGCCATTCCTCAGTAAAATTGAACACACTTCTCCCTATCACATCTTTTGGGGATGCCCACACCCCACACTCAGACAGCAATGAATATGCTCAACATGGTAACACTGTAGCTGGACATTCCTTATTTCCAGCTCTTGTAGGGCAGTACAGGATTGAAATAAGGAACCTGTCAGCACAACCTTACGTTGGCCCTTTTAAGCATTCAGACCCACAGGGATTCACATAGGCAGATTTGTCTGTATACAAATATATATGCATGCATACACGCTTAAAACACATACTGCTATGTACTGAATACAAACATCATCATAAAATGCATCAGCCTCCTAGCTGTAGCACAAACTATATTTGCAACGTACTTTGCAATATGTAGTCATACCACAGCATTATACAACATGACTAACAAATACAAAAAAGGCATAAAAGCTTGCCTTTTAATAACCACCACAGTTGGTTATTTGCTTTTACATTTGGGAGGGAGGGTGAGTCTCATTTGTAAAAGGGTAGTAGTTTTTGTTGTTAAATTTTGAAAGGTGAAAACATCCATCCATTGCAAACTATGAATCCTCATTCATTGTAAACTGAGATTCTCAGAGTCACCATTCTCATTAAAAGTTAAAACTGTATCTGCTTAGCATTAGCAAGGAATAAAAGGGTAAGAATGAGGTGTCTATGAGAACTATAGCTATTGACATCATTGACCTATAAATACGTCCTCTTCAAGTTGATATACAGCAATTCATTATCCCTGTTTTGATATAATTGCTATTACTCAAAGCCCTTTGCTTCCAAGTGTTAATACAATTGCAGTTCATATTTCAGTTAATCTGCCAAAAAGGAAAACTAATTTCAAAATATTTGATCATAAAAGTTGTCCTCAGCTTTTACACAGATAATTTAGTCAAATAATATCAGATAATCTTAAAGCAGATTTAGCAGGAAATTGCTAGGGACTCCATCTAAGCAGTATCCATTTGCACTTATATAAATGTACTGAATGTGTAGGAAGACTTTGACAGCTTGCCATATGTGATTTCATTCTGTAGCCTACCTACTTTACCATCAAAAGTTATATCCTTTGAAGCATTGCCAGTATTACTTTAGCCCAGTAGATATGCTAGATGTGCCCTTTAAAAGCCATATCAATTCCTTTCTACTCCGACTAGTTCAATGTAGCATCTGCTCAACTAATTTCCTTTGAAGGTTAAAACCAAAAAAAAACCCTTGTACTACAGCTCACTAAGATGTCCAGTTTAGAACGAAGACCACAGATGCAAGAGAATGAATATGAGTAAAATGAGGCTATAAAAGAGAGATAGGAAATTATCAAGCATCATGAAAATATAATTATACACACACAGAATAAATATTTGCATTTCAGGATAGGTAAGCATTTGATTTAAAATAATAATAATAAAGCCTGAATTTTATACTTCCATTCCATTATGTTGATTGTTTATATGCAAATTCTGATACAGTTGTGACTTGGATGCTAATGCCATAATGAGGCATATCAGAGATTAACAACTCGATTCAAAACAGTAAATATAAGTCTGTATGCATCATCTCCTTTAAATCCTTTGTTCTTTATAATTATTTTAAAAGACACTATCTTATTTCCACAGCACTTTCTCAGGTGTTTTAGATGATAATATAAGGATAGTCCATATCACCTAGTATCTCGAAGAAGTTGTGTCATTTTAGCAATATCATCAGTTTAGCTGCTTTGATTTCTACAAATGCTATCCAGGGCTGTGTTTTTTACTAAAAAGCTGAAAGATTTCCAGTAATCACATGATTTTCTTACCTGTTCAAAAGGTTCCAAAATATATTAAAATGGCAGTGTCCTTTCCTAGTCTCTAGAAGCCTTTCCCTGTCAATTTTAATTAGCAGGCTGTAAAAGTTACATTTTTATATCTGGGAATTTGTTCCAGTTTTGCTTAATATTTCACATGAATTTGCATCTTCTCTCACAAGGTTGCAGACTTGGCTAATCTACAGGGATGCATCACAAGCACATCACGAGCATGCAAACTGGACTGTGTTCGAACTGGCAGGATCTAGTTGTCCAAATTGGGTGTGAGCATTATGCCTATACATACTTACATACGCTTATGAATGCTTATACAAGCACTAAATAGCTTCTAAACAACTAGAATGGAATAAACATAGAAGCAATGCAGGCATAATTTATTTTGTATCTATATATCTCAGTGGCTTTCTATAAAATATGTAATATCAGTCTTCACAATCACAAGTATACATAAACCTGGAGAAAAGGAATAATATCAAGAAAGAGGTGAAGAAAAAATAAAAGGTATTAAGGAGACAGCTTTGATTTAGTCGAACAAAACACCTGGAGTATCCCTCCTTTAGCTTGTCCAACTTGAAGTATACTAAATTATTTCTGTAGACCCATTTCTGCCAAAATGGAGGAAGGAGAAATCCTTACACTTTCAGTTTAGGAGGGCCTCATTTCACCGGCGCTCTCTGTAAAGCTGAAGCTTGCTTTTGTGCAGCTCACTCTGCAAGTTACTGCTATTTTCGATCCTTCTCATGAGTTACCTCCTGAAAGGGAGGCACTATATGCTTAAACAACAACATTCTGATACTGAATTTGGCAGCTAACAGGGATGAAAGACTAAATCAGATGTGAAACAGATGGTTTTAAAGTAAAATATTGTAATAGTTCACCCCTCCTAAACACACAACTTATCAAATATATGCCTATTACAATAAAAAAAGGCATTTTGCACTACATTTTTTTCACAATCACTCTAACTCTGACTCTCAGGTCTTTGGAGTGCACCTTTCTCTAATTTTAACCACTACCTACACAATAAATAAACTTCAAGTAAATTTGAGGTAAAAAAAATCACAGTTAACATCTCAATACTTTCAAATCCAATTACAAAATACTAATCAGATTAATTCAGTCTGAATATATAGATTTGGAGATGAGACAAAAAAAACAAGCTATCGTATGACCAAAATATTTGGAAGTATGCAACCAATTTATTGCCACTTCAGGAAACAAAAAGAGGGCAATCAAACTGCCACTCATATTCAAAGTGCTAGCCGCTTAGAGAGACAGTGGGATTGTTCAATAACTTCCAAAAATACTCTTCATTCTCAATGTAACATAAGCACCATGCTGATCATGCTGACAACACACAGTGCACTGAGAATTTTTCATTGCCTTATAGGCTGCGGATCAGACTCATGTCAGGCCAGGGAAAACACATACAGGAGGAAAAGCTGTTCTGTTTATCCAACTTACACAAATGAGATTTTTTTTTTAAAAAAAGGAAGCATCTCTTCCTACAAATTTTGCCTCATATCACATACATGTTATCTGAATATGTGGAAGAGGGGTTATTTTTATGTATTTTATGTTTATGTAATGTAAGCTCAGGAAGATGACACAGTCACACTCTCATTCAATTTAATGTGGGACTTCAATGAGTGTCAGGAACGGCTATGGTCTTCTGTTTGCTGTGGTGCACAAGCGAGTGTCCCAAAGTAGATGCCAATCAGAAATGCAGTTTGGAAAGGTACAGACTATGTCTAGCCCCTGACTGCATCCTAGTTCAGCAGCACTCGCTCTAGAATATATTCCTCACCCAAAAGAGCCAAAGACCGAATCTTAAACACAAAGTAATTAATACAGATAATAATACTGTCATTATAATCCCATCAGAAATCTTGTATTATATTACAGGCACAGGACAGATTTATTAATGCAAAATCCCCCAATGTTTTCTGGAGTACTGTATGAGCATGATGCACAAGATTATTTTATAGCTCCTTGCAATGCCACTCAAGTAGAGGAGCCAATATTTTCTCCTTCTATTGCCTATCTTGTGATGCTTGATAGCAACTTCAAAGGCCTGGCTGTAGAAACATGATATTGCCCCAAAGCCTCAAACAGCTCTTAAATATAAATTCTAGCATGCGGTGCAGTCAAAGGAAAAACAGCTGAAAATTTAAAGACAAATATATAATATATATAAACAATATTTTTAAAATAATTATAAAATAAGACTGCTTTCAGATTATTTTTACATATATAAAAGTTCTGAACATCTAAAGTGGCAAAATGTATCCTGGCTGGTGAATAAAGAAACAGTATGTCTCTTCTATGCCTTTCTCTTCTGGACAGTTCACACAGAAAGCCATTTCTTTAGTTTGTTTCTTGCTTGGCCTATTTTGACATCCCTGACCCTCCCCAATACACACTCAAGCTTTCTGCCACCAAAGAGGCAGATAATTCTGCGTTAGGTAGATCCTAGATATCTTCTCTCTTTCCTTTCTGTCTTTGGGCAATGCTAGACTATCTCAGCACTCTGTTGTCCCATCTGCACTGTCATCCTTTGAAAGTGAAAATCTAGTGCTCATTTTTCTCTGCCTAATCCGGCTGCCAGGAGAACTGCAAGACCTGGTGTGGGCTCTCCTAGCCAAGCTGGAACATATCCTGCCTATTCCAGAACTATATCCACCAGGATGTTGCTGGGGAGCCCATGTGCTGGTGTGGGTCTGGACGCCTAATCTAAACGTGTGGCTTGTAACAGGACAATAAAGTGTCTATTTTCTGAATTCACTCTCAGAGGGTCCTTAAGTGGCAGCAGCAGGAGAACAGCACGTAAATAACGCCCAAGGGGACGTACACATGATTACTGCAGGTAGTTCTGAAGGCAACAGCAAAGAGCATGCAGCAGTAAGAGTTGCTAATGTGAATCCCACTGAGGAACTCAGTGTGTAAAATAAAGAAGGGCTTCACTGTAAGCCTGACTTAGGTTTCCGATGCTCTCTTTTTGGCAACATCTCCTCTCCCATTGCGGCTTTACTAGTAACCTGCTATGAGCCTCTGAGGAACAGAGAGGATGAGTGGGAGGAGGTTATCGTTGGTGGCAAGCTGGTTCAAATGTCAGTTACAAAAAGACATTAGGAAGCATGAGGTTTAAAAAATGAGGCATCTTCCTAACACTGAAGATGGACATGGGAGTTACAAAAGAATAGAGATTATCACTGGAAGACCAACAGCCCTTTGACATCATTATCTTGTATTTCCACTGCAAACTTTCGCGA
>JAWLRI010000215.1:5720569-5748065 GCA_034781795.1 Crypturellus tataupa
ACAGAATACTGCATGTTGGAGCAACTGAGCCTCCCCTAGTGTAACTGAGCTATGGCCATTTGTACAGACTGAGGGTAAAAATGGGAGATTTTGACACATTTCTTTTGCCTTTATTCTCTCTCTTCTTTCACTCCTTTTTAAAGCTGGATCTTTCTGTCTACTGCATCTGTATTCCCTGAAACTGCTCTGGAGGAGCACCCTAAAATCCGTATCTTCCAAAATAACCCGAAATTCTTGGTAATAAAACATACATATTTATGATTGTCTCCAAATGCAAGGTACATTCATTGTAATATCAAAAGAGCAGTTATTATATTTTTTTATTTATTGTTCAAATACCGCTAGTTTTGCTGTGAGTAACTTTATTATCATCATGGCCAGACTACCTCCAGAGACATTTGTTTCATCAGATTTCTTTACCATTATCCTTGCAGCTATCTCAGAAAATCAGCATCCATTTGTTTTGTACCACTGGCTCTCAAAGTTCAGAAAAGAGAAAAATTGGGTCCAGTGAAAAATTCTGCTTTCACCTGCTACATTCAGGAACAAGGACTATTTTCCCCTAACTGAGACACATAAGATTTTTTTCTTTGGTAAATACAAAATATATTGTGCATGCTCACTAGTAAAAAAGAGAAAATAAGTGAGGATGAAGTCTCTGAGAAGTCATTTCACAAGTAAGGCCCTGAGCCAGCAATAGAAGATTAGTCAAATAAAAATGCTTGTAATGTATTATAATGTACATTCTGGGCTTTTGAACTTGCAAAGCACCTAGAACTCATGTTCTAAATAAATATATAGTTTGGGACTATCAGGGTAAGCACCTATCAGGTTTACCTGCAGATTTTGCCTGCAATGCAAGAAATGCAATGCCACATGTATCACATACCACTCTTCCAGAAATTTAGATTTCACGAGCTCTTAAAAATTGTTACCAATGGAAAGAGTAGCATTTCCATGCATATTTTGAGAAATAGTTTTATGGATATTTTTGCTAATGGTCTCCGCAACAAATAACACTTTGAATACTAACTCAGTGTCAGGAGCTGCAGCATTCCTTTTGTCATTGCTAGAGACCAGCCATATAACAGTATACCAGCAGAACAATACATAAACAAATACAAACACAAAATACAAAAAATCTCCATAAAGACAGAAGAACAGTAAGAATCAGAGATGTTTTAGCAGATCTCAGCAGATTTTACCTATAACTATATTAAAATACATAGTTCTGGTCCTGATTTTTCATTAGTTTTTCCATCAATCACTGTGCAGTGAATGCAGAGAGATGTTTGTACTGATACATCAAATACTGTAACATGCATACGTAATTGTGTTATTTATCTGAATCCTTGCTCAAAATGTACATGGGGATAAAGATGAAGTGTAAAACCTCAACAATACAACATAAATTCAGAGTAAGGAAAGATTTACCAACTACTGCAGCTAAAGAGACAGTGCAAGAAAATGCTTTTAACAGGAGACTAGCATAGGGTTAAAGCCAAATTTTTCTTGAACAGATGATATTTCAGATGGCCACACTATTCCAGATGCATCAATTTCCTTGAAAATCCAATCCATATATGTGCATATGCTGTGCTGGCAGGAGGACTGACTGAAATGGCCAAAACCCAAGAGCTAATATTCTTTTGGCCAGAATAATGCAATTATTATTTTCCTAGCTATCAGTCTAAGCATACAGAGCCATCTGTTATGCAAAGCAAACATACACATCTCAATTACAGAAAATGCAGTTGCCTTGACAGAATTTGGATTACACCACTAACCAGGGCTGTAAAATTTGTTTTAAGCTAGTGTATAATGGATGCCTTTCAGGAGTTCCCTAATTAGCATTTACCTGCTTAAACTAATTATCCATCCTTCTTCTTTATTGGCTTATTAAACTTTGTTGGATACTATGCATAAAAAAATTAATATGAGCATAAGACAATAATAAACATTAAAGTTCTGATTCTTTACCACATCAGGAACATAGTGGTGCACCAATTGCAAAATCTGAGATTCCTGATACTAACTCCCAAACAGATTAAGGCAGGGATTAAAGCCTATTACAAAATCAGGGACTTTAATGAGAGACAGAAACATTGATACAAGTTAGAAACAGCTCTGCTCCTATTTCTATCATTTGGGCTCCGAAAGCCAGCACAAAATAACAATTATTGTACATATTACAGCCAAATGCTTGCAATGTTCCCGGGGAGTTAATGAACACCTATTTTCATTCTCACCAGATAACATTTGAATTTGGCCTTTTTCTGCATGAAATGTTAGCATTTTCCACTTCACTTTTGTTTAGGGTAAAGCAAAAAAAAAAAACAGTTTCCAATACTATACAGTTGCAGTACGGTTCCTGATTTAAAGCTTTCTTTTTTTCCTCCTCAGGGTGACTGCACTGGCAGTAGATTATCCTACTCTGAAAAATCATCATGCAAAATCTCACTGCTACTTTTCCAAGTCCAGGAAGAAGGAAGCTCTTTTAGCTAAACATTCTCTGAATGCAGCAGGGGTAGGAATAAACAGCAACAAGCAACTTTCCACCCACTTTTATCCAGCCTTTTAGCCTCTGAAAAAACATTTTCAGCAATTAAATTTAATAAATCAAATTGCTATATTTAATGAATTTGTCTTTTCATATTAGTGAACATTTGTGAAAATAGCAAAACGTGTCCTTGTTGAAACCCTCCCTGCAAGACATTTTAATGGTCTCTCTCAGTATTTCTTGACTCCAAATGACTCCCTGTCATCGTGTCAGCTCCCTGGATAATGCAGGGTACTCCATAAACATCCAGTAATAGGGCACAAGGGAAGTACTATTAGTGTGTCCCTTTCCTACTAGGTAGAGAGGTTTAAAGTTCAAAACAACTGAGAAAAGAAACTTCATTTGTTCTCAATAAATTAATAATGATCCTTCGTGGCAAAAAGTTTTCAGACCCAAGTTTATCTTATCTGAACATTCAGTGCTGATAGATACGTTTTTCAATTACTTCTCAGGATGAACCACATGCAGCTTTAAATAAATTCAATAATCCATGCAAAATACAGAAAACAGATTATTCGTTCCTTAAGCGCGATAACAAGAAGAGTGCATCGTACACAATTATGCTCTAGAACTGAAAGCATTTACTTACTTGGGATAGACCTAAATAGATGGAGACGGTTTCTGAAATGTACAAAAATTTTCCTTCTTGATTTAGTGCAAATACAAATCCATCCAGGGACTGCAAAATAAGAAAAAAAATAATAAAGTGAATCGATTGATATAAAATACTAAACTGAAAATAGAAATAGATCCAAAGTCATCACACAGCAAACTGAGGAAAATGGTCTGAATCCTGTAAGAATGTTTTAAATTTGAATCCTTAAGACAATTTCTTTATGCTCTAGCTACATATTAACATGATTTGAATATCTCCTAAACTCTAAGGCCTTTGTGTCATGCTAACATCTGCCATAAACTATATAAAATTCACCCTATCTTCGTAATAGAAGAAATACAGAAAAATAAGATACTCTTCGAATGTTTAAAGGCACAAATAAATAACGAAAACAAGACATTTTCTAAACAAAGAAAGAAAACAAAATAAGAAAACTATGGAATCTAAGGAGAGAATGTGCCTTTCAAAAGAATTTTGAAATTTGCCCTTTCCAAAACTCAAAAAGAGAAAAAAAAATCTTATCAGCCCTCGGACTACTCTGGACCTTAATAATTTGTTAATTAATTGAGGATTACACGTGCACACACACACATACATCCACACACATACGTTTTTCCTTTGTGAGAAGATAAACAAAGCCAATCAGAAGATTACTGTCAAATATGTTTACAGCTTAGGTCTACAGAAATGTTATGAAATTCATCCCTTCTCTGTAAAACTTTAGATCAGATTTGATTCTGACAGGTTCAAGTCTTTGTATGTGGTTTCCATTGCAACTGCAAAGATCTAAATACAACTGCACAGTTTAATGCATCATTTTTGAAATGTGACTTCCATTCATAAACAGAAGACTATATCCTAAACTGATACACAGAGTAAATCACAGCACATCAGGATGAAAATATACCTCTAGGAGCAACACCAAATCCTTGCCAGGAATAAACTACCTTTCATTCACTGTATATACCTTTACTTTTATGCTTTTCATAAGGCCGTTTATAGGCCTTTAGTACTGTAAAAGTGAAAATACAAAATGATAGAGATTAGTAATGCTAATACAACTCAGAAAATAAGAAACAAGCCTTGGGGTAGAGGTATGTGTAAAGTAAAAATGTACTATTTGAGGATCAGCACGGTTTTGAAAGAACAAGATAACAGAAATGCACACAAATTCGGAGGAACTGATGCTAAAGCCACTGTGATCATTTCACTCCTTTTCAGATACAGAGCAGTCATTTTGAGGCTTTTTAATTCTCTGATTCTTTTGCTTCTTGATTAAATTTTAACATACTGCTCGTCAGAAGCTGACTTTGGCAAGTGTTCCCCCCTCTCTGATGTAGTAGGTGGTGGAACTCATTCAAAAATCTGGGTTTTCTCAAAAGAATAAACCACACGTTGGAAAACAAACCTTCACAAAAGTTACTGCACTAAAGAAAGACGCTCTAATTTATATTTATGAATTAATAAAAATGTAAATCTACATAGACTTCCTTCATGTAAAAACATTTATATTATGCAAGCCATTTATAGCCTCTTATAAATCATCATCATTGCTTTTCAAACGATTAACATCAGTTCCTTGAATTTTAACATCAATAAATGGTGGAAAATCTGGAGCAGTGAAGATCAAACTTAGAACCATACAAGGACATTCAAACCTTTACACGTTTCGTCTCCCCTACTACGTTTCATTTCTTCTGCTACTATCCACTTTCCTTGTCACAGCAAGATCAGGGAGTTAAAGCTTTAAAGGTCTTGCTTTGAGTCTTGCTGATGCTTCCCTTTGAGGAAACTGGTTTAAGCCTATGTTGGAAATGACACTGAGAATCATCACCCTGATTCCCCGGCCACCTGCACAGGAGCTCGCTAGAGCACCATGCTATGCCAGCAGCAATAATTTGCCATCCCGAATCAGAGTGACGGCCCATCGGCAGGGCTTGAGTCTCCAGGAGCTGCCAGAGCGCACCTGGATGCCCCAGAATACAGCTCCAGACACCAAGAACGGCTCTGCAGGCAATGCCAAGTAGCCGGGGAGGATCTTGCTAACCTCAGCTTGCTACTACTCTGCATGGCCATGACAGCTGATACTCTTTATAATTATCTTGGTAACTACTGTGCTCAAGCCATTTCTTTCTTCCTTGTTTTGGAATGCTGTTAGGTTTTTGGCTCAACAGTGTCTTGATGCAACAAGCTGCACAGTTTATTTCATAAAAAAATGTTTATTTTCTAAGTACCATCTTCTTTAGGAACTCAGACATCTTAATAAAACAAAAGATAGTAAAAAAAAACATGCATTATGCAGAAATATTTTTCTCAGTGTCACTCTTGGAATTGGCTGAAATCAGTTTTACTGGAAAAAAACATAAATAAGTAAAGAAGCCTCGGGTGGACACAAGAGCAAAAAGACATTTCAACCTCCACAAATAAAACTTGGAGAAGACATGAGCAACATGAAAGAGCCTTAAAGTAAGAAGTGTGAGACATCTTTCACATCATGCCCTTCTTCATTTGTGATTTGTCCATGCCACCATCTACTCTGAACTTCCCCTCTAAGTGAATCAGTTTTAACCCTTTCTCTTTTACCTGCCTTACTTTTATCTGCTAGTTTTGCAAGTGACATTCTAGGAGCTATCATTGGCAGCCTGCAAGGGCCAGTGTTATTCACAGCTCCTCTGGCTTCTTACATGACTGGTCACTTCCTGTGACACAAAATCACTTCATCATCATCTGAGGTTACTAAGTGGCGGTTCCATCTCCTTTATCAATTTCTTTTATTTCTTTTGACTGCTCTCCTTCCTTCCTGCAGTTATGCCTGAGTGTAGAAACTGACAGAACTCAGCATTTTGCTCAACAGGGCAAAATGAGAAAGTTGATTTAATCATCCTACGGAAAAGCCTGACTATTGTCTTACGGAGCAGCTAACTACATCTGCAACCAAAATGCAAAGCCATTAGAACAAAATCCCATAAAAGTAAGCTCAGGAGCTAATACTAAAACACACACACACACACAGCATAAAAATCTGCTAAGCTTTCAGGGTAAGGCAGTCGAGCCACCAACATGCAAGAGCTGAGATGGACCAAATACCTCTGTGCCAGTGCTGCTGTTGTTTCTTATACAGGTCAAACAGCAGTTCTGAAGGACTGCCTCATTCTTTATTCATAGGTATTATTTATGAATATTTATTATTTAAGTAATGCATGTAGAAATTTTTCAATTTTTCATAAAGCGTCTGTCCTTCGTGCATGTCAAGAGAGCAGCAGACTCCAGACAGAGGTGGCAGGAAATGTAACAAAGGTATCGGGAGCAATGGCACAGGATACTCTTGTATACTACCTATTTACAGGCAATTTTGTATTAACGAGAAGAAACCTTTGGAACTATTATTTGCATTGCAGATGTAGAACTAACAACACTACAAATACAAGAAAAGCACTGGATTTAGTCAGCCTTCAAATCTCTCTTTGAAAATAGTGCCATAGTGTTTTTTCCAGCCAGGATTTTTAAACAGTTTCTCCATAGTTCAAAGGCAAATAGGATTTGTGTTTCAGATTTTCCACAGTTATCATCAGCCGTAATACAGAAACAGGCCTTGCAGAGGTCACCGATATTTCATAAAGTTCCATAAAATGTCCTATTTTCACTGAAGGAGAAGCCATGAAGATCAAGGTAGAGCACTGTCTGCTAGCAAAGTATCTCGAGCTCCTTTCTTTTTCATTTTCGCAGGTGAAGTGGACTGCCCTAAGCCCTGCCCTATCGCATCGAGTGGGGCTCCTCAAGCACGGCCAGCGCAACCCCCACCTGCCACCTCGGGGCACCGTTCCATTCCCCGAAGCCGGCAACGTCCCACTTAAGCCCTCGCGTACCGGTTATGTGCAAAATGTGATTAAAGCTGAGGTTCCCTTGGACTTTTGATTTCAGAAACCCATTATGTATTATGCTATTTCAATCACCACAGGCTACTTTTTAATTTTTTTTTTTTTTCAAACTGCCCCACTGTTTTCAACAGGCGCCAATTAAGATTCTGGGGTCAAAGGGTTAATTACATCTTCTTACCCACTATGTAGAATTTTCTGATTATTAACCAAGGTTGGATTAAGATGAAAAAGAACCGACACAAATGTTAATGCTCGCCCCTCCTCGAGAAGATTTATCATAATACCATGCTGAAATCTATATGCTTTCTTCAAAGTAGCTAGGGAACAGAATCTTAGGGGAAACACTAAAATAAACGTTTTGAAGACATGCAAGTATCTGCGTTATTGAGCTTTCTTATTCCCGAAAACCATCCTAAACTGGCCAGGTAGGACTGATACAAAATTTCCTCTGCCACACACCCAAAAGTCAATGAGGGAGACACAATAGAGGACAGACTCAGATGTGAAAGTCACTTGCTGCAGCACCTCTGAATAATAATGCCAATAATCATAATTTATATCCTCTGATATCAGAATAATATGAAAATGTGAGGTAGAGGGTTTTAACAAAAATACTAAGTGCTTCTTACCTATTTGTAGAATAGAGGTTATTTCCTTGCAGGATATGAAGCTAACTGTACCACATTGACCGAATATGCACTAATGTATAATGCATTGTACTAAATGGATTTATATTTGTCAGAGGAATTTTGTCCCAGCTCTTTTTGCATATTCCCACCACAGACAAATTTAATTCACTGTGGTCTTACTACAGTGTCCTTCTGGATGATATCCTCATATTTCATACTATCCCTGAAGTCCCTAATTCCTCCTAGCGTATATTCCAATGCTGCAAAAAACCCCTGCTACCCTGACCCAAACTCCAGTTAGAGTGAAGAATTACCAGTAGGCTAGGTTATTTTAATGACAGATTATTTTAAACTAAGCCTTCACCATCTGTTCCACCCCCTAATTATGAATGCAAAAAGGACATATTTCACAATTACATCAGTAAAAAGTAAGATATACATGATTTAAATGCATGCATGTGTTCTTTGTCCAATGCAGCATGCATCTGTGATGTTTTGCTCATAATTTAGGCTCTGATCCGGAGATAGAGGCTGGGGATGGGAATGCTCCCCCTGATAAAATAGATTAATTGATACACTAAACTTTTTCCTGGCAAACAGATCATGTTAATTAGAATTTTTTTTTACTGTTATGACATAATGATATTATAACTGGAGCTGAACATTAATTTGAGGACAAAGCCTGCCACCAATTAGACATATAGCATCCAATAACAGCAAAAATATTTCAGTCCAGTTAAAAGAGAGACAGTATGGGACGAGATTGACAGTTACCTAAGCAAATCGTTCCTGTCTTTTAGTAAACATGTCATTGTATATAAGCATAATGGTTACATGGCTATGGACTACAGACTTCTTGTGAGGTAATGACATATAGCTGGGAGAAAAAAAAAAACTACAGTAAAAAAAAAAAGATGAGGTAAGAGGACAAACTCAAAGGATGTGGTTAAAATGAGCCTTGATGCCAGCTCCCTAATTTGTCGTGTTCATGCTCTTTGCTTGTGTGGTCAGGATGCAATTTATGACAACAAGGATGTGCCAAAAAAATAAATGTGTCAATAATAAAGAGATCTTTTTTATAGCTTGAAGTCAAAAAGCGAGGAAGGAAGAATTAACTTTACTTGATTCCCTCGATGGATCTTTCTCTAGACTTACAGAATTAAGGTACATTTATGTACCCAAAACAGGAATAACTTGTAGGGGCAGCTTCACCACTTGATTAAATTAAATTAAATAAATAAAGACATTTTGTTCCAGATCAGGACTCTCTGGAAGTAAAAAATATAGAGGAGAGAAATTTAGAGATAAGAATAACATCTGAAAGCTGGCAGTTGGGTTCTTAAGGTGTACTCCCAGGTTTATTCACTGGTAATAGGATCAGCAAATATCAAAGATGAGGCTGAGAATTGTTAAAAAAAAAGTACAAATCTCCAAGCTGTAGGAACTCAAAAAAAAAAAAAAAAAAAAAAATCACAGATTAAGAATTTAACTTCTTTTGTGTGTGTGTACAGAAGCAAGAAAATATTTTTAGAGTTCTCCAGCTTGTAGATAGTAATTTCTAAGTGATTTTTTTTCTAGAAGACCACTCTATACTGCTGCCAAATTCAAAAGTGTCCAGACTGCGTATAAGAAATAGCACAATGAAAACAATCAAGATCCACTGAAAATCTGGCATCACAGTGGGGAAAAAGAAAAAGAACTTACATGAAATTGTAATTCTGTTGGGAGAAAGAATTAGCAAAAGACCTACTTATGTGAGAAGAAATTCCAGGGCAGCAAACTTGTATATATTTTGTACCCAGTTTATCAAAAGACAAATTATTTTGGCCAAGACTTTCATATAACATGCAGAGACAACTTTATCATAGCAAAAAGAGAGGAAAAAACAACAAAACTTGAAGCTTTTGGACGGTTTGACAGTAAAAAATTTTCAAAAGTGAGTAGGACCCAGTAATGACAGAAGAGTGACTTTGTTTCCTTTGGAGCAAATGGAAGATGGTAACTGACACAGCAATCTTTTACATGGTTTTAAACGAAGAAGATGTTCAGTAAGCTGCACATTCCCTCTGGGTGTATCAGTGTTTCCTAGTCTGTGGAAAACTGCAGAGTGATTGAGGTCTTTGAACCTCAGTGGTTCCTTGTACTACCTCCTCTGAAAAGGTCTGTGAAAGGTAACTGAGAAAAATAGACTTAAATTTTCCACACAACATTTAAACCTCAGAGTACAATTTTCAGGATCCAAAAACACACACACACACACAAAAAGGTTAAAACCCATGTTTCTCATTGACTAATATGTTTCTTCATTGTGCACTCTTCTGCATCAACAGTTTATTACTAAAATAAAATCTGATTTACATTTGTATGTGCTATAATAAAACTGTTGAAATGGCAAGTTAAAAACCTACTGGGCAAAATATTTACCCTCGGTCTTTTGTATTCTTTTCTGTGAGAGATCTCAGCGTAAAGGAAAAAGGAGAAAAAAACAGGACTCCAGAGGGAGGGATTCAGATCTGTCTCAATTAAAATTCAATTTTGTGGGAGTTATATACTAAAGCAGTAACCTTCCATCCTTAAGATGCCAGCACACGATGAGCTGCTAGCCTGGATTTACACAGGATTCCTAGTTTTGGTGCCAGACTGTAACGCCAGTAACTGTCTGCCATCTAATACAATCAACTCTATCTATTTAGGAGGAGATTTGCCATCCAGAGATGACATTATATAGCTCTTGCCCTGAGAAGGGGACCTGTGCAGGTTGGAGCAGAGGGTATACCTGCCTGGAGACTGGCTCTGCTTGGGGCCTAGAGGATTCCATTGCCCACTGGTTTCTGCTCCTCAGTGGTAGAAACACTCACCTGCTACACACCATTCCACCTGCGCGTACCTTGGTGCTCTCGGAGCTGCTGCCCCAAATCAAGGGCTTGATACGCTGAGGCTTGGGTAGTATTTACTACCATGAGTGCCAAAGCAGAAAGAGTAGTAGTCTACACAACCTGACACTATGTTAAAGTGGATAAAGGTTTGCTGGCCAAAAAGAAAAAAGGTTAAAATTATAGGGAAGAATGAATGATACATAGTTAATTGCACTGTTAAAATAACATCTGCACCCAGTAGGTGCTCAGATGCTGCAGTGATTGATCCTGACAAGTGGCGTGCTGGAATTAGACCTCTAGCCCAGAAGTTACTACATGTGTTACTACCTGCATCACAGGATTTTATACACTGGAAACAGAAAGGCTATGCTCGGGGATGAACAGGATGAGGAACTTATATTTTCCACATTTAATCTATTAGATGACTAATAACTGATAACCAAAATGAATCTGAATAGGCAACTGAGTGTTTTGCCTAGCATATCATACCAATTTATACCTTTTTTGAAAGAGGAACATGGAAAATACCATACAAAGGAATGAATAGAAATAACAGCAACACAGAATACTAAAATGAATTCAAAGTCAACCCAGTAACATTTCCAACTGTAGGTGGGTGGAAAAGAACAAAAGTCTATCTTCTTATCTTCATCCTATTACCTTATTTTTATTGCAAAGGTAAGAGCCTTGTTTTAAGCAGGTGAGAATTTCTCCAGCTGTCATTAGTCCTTGTGCTAATGTATGAGATCCACTTTCTATAGCAATTCTTCCCTCATTTAGGGGACTGTGGAGCAGTTCTACAGGTTTGAAGATTCGAAGATCCTCTCTGAAAACTCTCAGGATTCATATACAGCTGGACTAAATTTGCTTCTCCAGTAAGATCAGCACATAAAACCTTCAGAAATGTTAGTGTCATTTGACATCTTAGTTCTGTGATGCTCAGAACAAGAAGAATCTGGATGGCCATGAATCAGAACATCCAAGTTCCAAAATTTCAGGTTTATATAGGTGTGAACAAACATGTCCCATTGAGGACTAGACTGTGAAGTGATTCTTCTGACTTTGAACTTGTTTTTCTATGCTTTGTATGTCTTTGTCTGTCTGTCCTCCTGCTTCTAACCCATGAGCAGTTTTGCTAGATTTGCCACAGGCCTCAGAGAAATTCCTACTGGTTTGGTGAAAATAGCCAGAAAATGGAGAGGAGATCCCCTGAGAGCCTCGGCAGCAGGAAAAGCCTACAGCAGCAGAAACTACCAATTTACATAGTAAAGACCTTACAAATGCCCAAGGAAAAGCCTTGACCAGTACTGTCTTAGACACAAAAGTCCATAAAAGACAAGATGGAAATCTGTGTGGTGCTATTCTGGTACCCATTTGTCTCCATGCTGTGCAATTAAGAACAGGGAACACAGGAGTACTGTGAATACATGGGACTAAACAGAAGGAAAAAAAAAAGAGTTGATTTCCTGAAATGTGCTAGAAAACTCCATTAATAATAGAGGTATTTCAAAATGCCCCTGAAGCAGTTGCCCCATGTTTATGCATTCCCTGCGGTAAGGTTGGTAGCGCGACGCCGTGTCACAGGACTTTGAGGTTCGAGTGCTTCACTCCAGCAGTGCATTCCGCAGAAAGGTGGGAATGCACATTCATGCAAAAATCAATTATTCTCACAAAAATGGTCCTGAATGATTTCTGGAAAGCAATGCAGTTTGGCACGACGAAACACCACTGCTCGGCTGCTCATGAACACTTCTGTTTCCGAGGTCGCACGTGAGCCCGCGTGAGAAGGCAGCATGTAGTTCTGCCACCAACAGCACTCTAATCCTACTTGAGGCTGTGAGAAAAGGCTGCTTTTCTCCCTCCTTCCTCCCCTCCCTCCCTCCTTGTTTTTTTTTTCCTGAGCTCACCTCTAATGCCTGTGCAGGTAAAGATAAGTACGGATTTTGCTGTTTACCAGCTCATTGCATAAATTCAAGCATATCAACAGCACAGAGGAAATCTTTCGGTGAAGAAGGTTTATACTCCTTTTTTTTTAATAAAAAACAAGTTAATATAGTGGCACCTGTGACTGCTGCGATAATTAAGGGTCTATTTGGATTTCCATAACAAAATCTTATTTTCTAGGGTGGGGAGGGGTGAATGAGTTATGATCTGTCCATATACCACCAACTGAGGCCAGAAATACACGCTTATCAACCAAGATCTCTCTCTTTTTAATTTTCCCCATTGAAATGCAGTTTCACAGACACCTGTGCAAACATGTTCCCCTTCCCTTTTACCACACTATGGTGACCTGGCTCCGCTGGAGCTGCTGCAGCATGAAGCATCAAGACCCTGCCCAGGAAAGGAACCTCAAGATCTCCTTGGCACTAGCTCTCTGTTGTGCTAATAATCTGCACATCGCATTAAGTAAAGAGCCCCAGATAGTCCTGACGCAACCAACCCTGATGCTACTTATTGCACACATCACCGATCTGTGCGCTGAGCCCCCCGTACCAAGCAGGAACTGACACCTTGGCTCCCAGCTTGACTATCTGCTTCAGCATAGGTCAAACCGGGCCCGAAGGTTAAAGGCTCTCCCTAAAAGCTATGACCAAATTGCCTTTGGAGTCCAGCATATCTGGAGCTGAAGGACAAAAACTCCTCTTCTTGCCAAATGCTAGTACCACGTTCCCATTGATTCAGAACCACCCAGAGAAAACTGAGAACACAGTTTTAAATATAATTTCTTCTAAGTATGATAACCACAAAGCATAAGTGCACCATCTTAGCCTTCCCTACATTCATTATGGTATTTCACTTCCTTCTGACCCATTAACAAGTCATATCTTTGCAACTGAGTCCAGTCTCAGGAAATGTCTTCTTCTAGAAGGGTCTTCTAGACCTAAACATTTTGGCTTGGGTTTCTAAATCTCAGGCATCCCTTTTCAGGGTCTGGGCATCTTCCCTGAGCAGTTTTAAACTCTTCTCTCAGTGCTAGGGCTAGCAAGTTATTCAGTGTTTCCCAAACTACTGCAGGTCCTGCAATGTGGCCTTTCAACACCTTTTCTCCCTCCTGATGCTGCTAATTTTCAAGTTCTATTTGTGGTGCATCAATGTAGGAACTTCCAGGGCAAGTTTAACTTCAACCTTCCTTTCTTTCTTTTTTCTTTCTCTCTCTCTCTCTCTCTTTTTTTTTTTTTTTTTTTACCAAATACAAATCAAAGTTTCCTCAAACATCCCTTTTCCTGTTTCAGTAGTTTCTTTTTTCCTCTCTCTCCTTACTTTTCCTTAAATCTCTGGAAACTTGCCTTTGGCCAGGATCAAACAAGCAACTAGCTGCTGTCTGTGCTTTTTATACTGCTGTGTGAGCACATTCCCAGTCCAGATCCTGTTCTGTTACCTTGTCCAGATGAGCATCCTGCCTGATACCCAACAAACCAAGCACTGCAGATAGATTTCTGTCTGTAAATTTGCCATTTTAATTGGCAGCAACCCTTTCTACTTAAAATAAATAAATTTAAGCGGCCATGCTTTAATGAGTTCCGACATCCATCTGAATTTCTTCAATCTGTTTTCAGTCACTATAGTGAAAAAGAAATGGTGTTTTATCAGTCCTTCCCTGATTTTGGTTTGAAGCCAGATGGGAAAGTGCAGAAGCACGCACAAAAAATAACTGCAACAGAAATACAACCAAATGTTTTTCACATCTGAGAAGATTGTTTGAGTTCTGAGTTAGGTTTTAAAACGAAACACTTTATTCTGCCTTGTGCTATCTTTAGTAGGATTATGATTCATCTTGCTAGAGGTGACTGCCAATGGTACTTAAGGCTAATTTAGTTGTAAATTATGTTTTTTTAACAGAAGATAAACATTCCAGACTGCTTAGGTATTCAAAATGCTTTTTGACCCTAAAAGATGGACATTTTTGTTGTATGAAACTTTAAGGCATCTTTATTTTACACTGAATTGTAACTTGATATATATCTCGCTTGTACTGTTAGAGTAAAACTCTCCCTCAGGCTCTGCCTGTTCCTTTGCCCAAATCCTGCAGTGGAGTTACTATCCTACCCAATGTTATCACAATCTATTATTAGAACTAATTATAAAAATTCATTTAACATTACAAATGTAGAAATAGAATTTACAGTCAGGAACCCAAAGGAGAAAGAAAATGCTTTTGGAGTCAAGGAAACCAGTGTACCTAGAGTCCCAAATCTGAATACCAAATTCTGCCCACAACTATACAGGTCTTATCAATGCCAAGAGTGCTCCTTCTAAAATTCTCACCCTTTTTACACCAAATTCTACACTTCAGTGCGGACTTTTTATCCTAAACAATTCTTTAGCAGTAATCTGAAACCAAACCAAATCTAAAATCCTAATATCTGAGAGATTTGCTTTTGACTTTATTGCAAACAAAAGGGACTTTAGGTACCTTAGTGATATGTTCATTAAAATGTGCAGACAGATCAGTAGATAGACTACAGGCATCAAAGGTAAAATAGATTAGATAAAAACAAAGAGTATGGGTGAAAATCCCTGTGGATGGCAGATCCGTTGCACATAGACTGTAAAGCATTCCTAGAGTCAGTGAAGGTCCACTGAAAGATTGTTACTACTACAGAAAAGAAATTAAAGCTCTAAAAATGCTGTAAAATAACAAATTGTTAAAATTAAAAATTAAAATTAAATTGTGATCAAAAATCACAATTCTCCCACTACTTACTTGAAAACTGTTTGTTGTTGCACACTAAAATGCTATGCTTTTCATACAAATAATACACAGCATAAACTGCTCTTGAAAATATTTTAGCTTTAAATAGCATTTGCTATTTGTAAATGCTTGTTGAACACAGCAGGTGGCAAAATGATTTAGAATCATGAACAAATACATATGGTTGCTTGAGTCCAAATTTTAGAACAGATAAACCTCTTTTCTCACCCTTCGTTTAATGGACTAGAAATGAGCTAAAAGGCAGCTAAATCATTGCACCTATTCTAGCAACTCACTGCTTCAAGTGAACTTTCTCATATCAAGCACTGTGCTTAAAACAACATAAAAGCAGATCACAGGTCTCACATATTCAATGAATGGCTCATCTGCAGTATTTCCTCTTACACTTTACAGGTATCTAGCAACCGAGGACTGTGCACTATGGAAAAAAACACACAAAGGTAAAAGCAAGAGCACAGTGTTATGTAGTCTAAAATCAATGGACAGAGAGAGGACATTAACTAGGAGGCTAATAAAAAGATGTTGCCCTAGACAGTAACATAAAGAGCCCTGATATATCTTCCTCTTCAAAAATGCTATTCTTTATGCCAGTTTCCCCTTAGCATTTCAGTAGTTTCTCTGTGAGAATACACGTCATCCTACTTCTTTTTTTTTTGTCTTGCTCCAATTTTATGTTTGCATTTTATTTTCTCATTTCCTTCCTGCTACTCCCCTGTTTCTCTTTACTAGCTTGATGTTTACACAGACCTTTACTAGAATTGCAGGGTTTTGAGAGATCCCATTTTTTTTTCTTTGTTGTAATGCCCACTTTTTTTTTTTTTTTTTTTTTTTTTTTTCCCTGAGAAAAGATAAGTTTACCCAGAAAATAAAAAGCTAATACAACCTTTTGCTCATCAACAAAGTATGTCTTACTGTAGCCAGGAATAAGTTAATAAAACAGGGAAAAGGCTTAGTGGCTTAAAGAAAAAAAAAAAACTCCTTGGGGTTATGAACGAACAATGTTGTTTTTTCTTCCCAGCGTGCAAGGATTTAATTAAGTGATAACAGTCACCTTGGGGTGGCTGCACAAGGCAATAATATCTAGGTGAAGAAAAATGCTGAAGAGAGTTGAGTACAGTCAATTTATCTTCAGAGAAGGCAATAAATGAACAAAGCCTAGGTATTTGGCTGATTGTTTTGGAATGTTTCCATTACTGATAAACATCAAAATAAAAGGACAAAGATTTGGTATTTTCAGTATCTGAAATGTATTAAATACAAAAAGAAGCAAAGGAATAAATCAGTGTGAGGTCATATCCTAAAGTTCTAATTGCAAACGGTTTGGTAATTATTCAAGCTAAACATAGAACAAGGGAATTTTAATGTTGACACAAAGGATAGAAATACAGCTGAGCTGTGTATTTATAGCAAACACAAAACACTGGATGGATTTTGTTCTGGAGAAAAAAAGTGGTAAGCGTAAATGGAAAAAGTAGCATATATGTATTTGTCTATATTAGACAAATACATGTAACTCTGTGGCCAGCTAACAACATTTAAGGATTTAGAAACATGTTAGCAGGAGCTGTGTAAAAAATCATAGCTCTGTTTTTACATCTATGTCTGCAAGTCTATTCTCTACTACCCTCACAAGCCAAGAAAAAGGCTTGTGAGAAGGAGAAAGAGAGAAGCAGAGCTCGTGCAGAAGCATTCTTACCACAGAGCTGGTACAATTTGCTTTATATTATTTGCAAATGGGGTCTGAATGGATTCTGTGGGCTCTCCTTAAGGAGCTGCATGTGCGGGAGCAGCTCCCAAGGCTATGCGCCCGCTTCCGGGAGCGCTCCTTGCTCTCCCAGAATTAACACCGGCTTGGAGCCCAGCGGCTGTCAGTGCCGGAGCAGGGTGACGAGCCAAAGCCTGGGCCAAGCACACACAAATCACGCACACGAAGGATGAGGCACTGCAAACACACCGGTACCGACAGGAACTGTTCCTCCGTGCCTCTCAACCTGCAAACTCTCCTCTTCCCCTCGTTTTTTGTACTTCACCACCAGCACTCAAGTGATAGATATTTCTTTAGACTACAGCCAGATTAACTCCTAACCCACACACTTTTGCATGAGGAGGATGGAGCACATAGAGAATTGTTTCCCAACTGTGTGGGCAGATAATCTTTCAAAGAGGAAAAATAAGCCAGTACTGAATGGTTCACATCGCATCCCATGTAAAAATATGAAGCGTGTGAGTGTGTGTGAGGCAGAGAGAGTGCATGTGTGTGCAAGCAGAAGTACCTGAGTTTAAAGAAAAACAGCAATCTTTGGAAAACATACAATGCTTTGAAGATAAATTTTAAAGAAACAAATTTCTCTGTTTTCTCATTATTACTTATTGTGAGTGTCCATTTGCCTCAAGTACTGCTTTGCAGGACCTGTCTCTTCAAGGCATTATTGTACTTGAAATTTGTAAGCTGTCTGTAGCTGCTGTTTTGGCCTTGAAATTGCAATGTCAGTAGACAGATATCTCAAAAACAACTGCAATCTTACTGGTAATCTCCATTAAAACACAAAATCTCAATTAAAACACAATAAAATTTAAATGAAACAAACTCCTTCCTCATCTTGGAGCTGTTCTCTTCACATCTAGATTGGGACACATGTCACAAAGACGTCACTTTCATATGTTCTTTGGTACGTAGACCATCTTTCCTGGCTGCCAGTCTAGTACCCATTCTGAGCTCCAGAGGACACACAGAAGGGAGTGAACTTGATTTACCACAGAATTTAGGCATGTCTCAACCCAGAATACGTGCAAAAGTTACTATAATGCTTTTAAAATGGTTAAATCTTACCACTAAGCCCAATATTTAATCTTGGACTTTGTCTGAACTGCAGGACTGTAGAGAACAACCATCACAGATTGGCTTTACTAATTTTGAATTGCTTAGGTTTTTCTAAAATCTTTTATTCTCTACATATTGATTTTCAGAAATTCTACCCGTTTTTCCAAAGTAACAAATGTTTGTAGACACTGGTCTCTCTAACCTTCCGGAAGGCTCGAAGTCTAATGCCAGGGGATTAACAAAGCGGATACCCACACATTCCTCATGCAACACGTCAGCCGTTGCGTGAAGTGCACTTCGAACCGTTAAGTGCCCTAGTTTTCCTCATCTAAAGCATGGGAACAGGCAGTACCAATTTTTCTAAATCATCTTGAGATCATGGTATTTTACAGTGTGCATAAGCATGGAATATTGTTATAACTGCATAAACAAAGCACAGATTTGGGGGATTATTTACACAACTAAGGTAAAAAAAAAAAAAAAAAAGTAATTTTTTTTAGACTGAGGCACAACCAATTTCCATTAATGTTAACAGGAGATTTAAAACTGATGCTGCAAGGATCATATCAGAGAGAATAACCTGAAGATGAGAAAAGAAGTAACGGTTCACATATAGAGTGAAAATCCCGGTTTGTCAAAAAAAAAGAGGAGGAGAGACAGAGAAAGAATCACCTTTTGTGACACACATTTATGAAGTCCAGTAGATGAAACTCCTTGTTTTTTCATAATTGGTCGATGGACACTCACTCTTACCCCCTGCAGATTAAATACATACACACACACACATATATATATACATGCACATCTATATAAAAAACTGACAATTGATAGGTATAGCTAGCACCAGCCAAAAACATACTTATCAGTGGGAGCACCACCTAACCAGTGGATGCTCCAGTATTTACTGAGAAGAGATGGGAAAAGTTCTACCAAGCGGCTCTTTTGCATCTATCTTTTCTACTGATTCCAGATTAGAAGATAAGTCTCCGCTACCTCATTGCTGAGCCTATACTTCCATATGGTTTCACAAGACTGGTTCCTGTTTGTCTTTCTGTCCATCCATATGTGTACCTGGCTCAGTCCTATCCAACTGGCTGGAAGGAAGCAGAATAAAAAGGTGCACACCTCATGTGACACACACGGGTATCTGCTTCAGCCCTTCTGGAAGGTAGGTCCGGTACCTGCTTTGGTCTCAGTTTTAGAGTACGAGCAAGGTCCTGTTAAAGGTTCCCTTAAAGAAGAGCACAAAGAGCAATCCTGCACCTTCCACACCTGCCACAACAGCTAAGAGCAAGTGCAGAGGCATGAAAATTTACTGCCTGCACATTCCTGAGAAGCACATTATAGAACACATCTCACATTTAAAATATTTGATCCACAAATATTTAGAAATTTCTATTAAAAAAAAAAGGAATATTAAATTTCACATAATATAGTGGCCAAAGTTCCCCTTTCCAGCTATCAGGGAAGATCTACCCATTGATGGAGATGAGACAAACAGGTTATCAGACTCCAGGATCTTGAACTAAGACACAGGATTACTTTATTAAGTATGATCTAGAAGCATTTTTAAGCTCCGTTCCTAAAATGAATGCTGTATTGCAACAGGCAGAAAATAATGAGAAAATGTGATTAACTGGGTAGCAGTCTTGTTTACTTTTTAAAGTTAAGAGAGTTTTGTAGGTATTCTCATAAAAGAGAAGAAACTTGTACTAGAAATACACACTAAAAACTGACTTAAAAAAACAAGACTGTTCCACAAATGTCTACCATTAGGGTATGAAATAAGAGATAGAATCAGAGTATAGATTTTAGAATCAGAAACACAATGTCCATTTCAAGTGTGACATTACACACTCACTACTATCATAGCCCAAAATGTATATAGTATAACAGAAATTAAATCCCAATGAATAAGTCTTCCTTAAGTCAAGAAAAAAAAATCTCATTTTATTTTTTAATTATTAGTGGAAATAAATGAGATTTTAACATCTGAAATAAATTGATTTCCTGCACTATCACTTGGTTCAGCTTCTCCTCCTTCCAGCTCATCACCTCTGAACAGCTTCACCTGGTTTGAGGTACTGCTGAGCCAAATCAACCTGCCATCTCTGCACTCCTGCCATCCTCCTTGCTTCTTGGAGGATATGGAGCACTTCTCAGGAGCATGAAAGAGTCAAGTGGGTTCAAGAATGTGCCAGAATGAATTTGATTAATTTGAAAAACATGAAGGATTAGAGGATATAACTTAAAAAAAAGGGAGAAAATAGTCAAAAAGTTAGGGTTCTCTTGAACAAGGCAGGAAATACTGGAAACCTCCTGAAAATGGGTAGAATTACTAATTATAAAATAAGAAATAGGGGAAGAAAATGGAGAGGTAAAATCCAAAAACCTAAAAGGTGTAAGAGAAAATAGAGCGGGGAAAAGGCAGAAGAAAAGCGGAAGGAAATCTTCACATTCTCCACAAGTTCTAGGGAATTCTTTAACAGAAAGCTGGATGTCAACCTATGGTGCACTACGGTGTGAGTGTTCGGGTATGCTATTCTGAAGGTATCTGGTGCTGCCAGAAAAGAAGAACAAATAATAATAACATTCTCTCCAGAGCAGACTGCAAGGCAAAGGCCTGAGCAAGGACAAATACCAGTTCCCCAGTGGCAGTACGGAAGCAGAAGCGAAGCAGGAGGATTTATCTTCCTATGAAGGTTCCTTTCCCCATCCTTTCATGCTATCATCCTATTCCTGCCAGGGATAACTTTTATTCCTTGCTTACAAAGACTGATATTTTCTGCCTCTGGAAAATGGTAGACTGCACCAAATGATAATTTTTTCCACACTATGTTCCCACGAGAGAATACTCCTGGGCATATCTGCAGAACACCTTGTTCTTCCTGTGAAAATTAATTCATGTTTTCCGCAAAGTTTAAATAAATATTGCCCAAGCTTTTTAGCTGCGTGAGTCTGTTCGAATCTGGCAGACTAACGTATAGCCTTGGAAAAGCCTTTTGTATGTAAGTCAAGAGAAAAGGCTCTTAAAATACTGTGCTCTTACAGTGGTCAACACTGGACAGCTGTCAGCAGGAAATAAGAAGTAGTAAGAAACAGCAGTAAGAAACTTGCTGTCACCAAACAAATTCTTTTTCCCTGTAAAGATCTCAGGAAACATCAATGTATAATTTTGAGTGTAAATTGTTAAAATGTTTAATTCCATAGTTGATCAATTAGCAGTCTAATCTGAAATTTTCAAATTTGTGCTTCCAGAAAACTCCTTGTCATCATAAAAGTCAAAAAAAAAGAAAAAAAAAAAAAAAGTCTACGTTTGTCTACACTCACATTCAGCTCCATCTGGGATCTATATTTGGATACATACATTTTATACTATCCAGCAGTATAAGATAAATATCTCAGTGCCTGCATTTATATACTTCTCCTTTTCTACCACTCATCCAACATTTAATATTTATTATTTCCAATTAACACGAGCTTTACATTCTACCTTGATCATAAACTTAGTGCATACTAGTTGCAGAAATTTATCATAACTAAAATCTGTTTAGTTATAAAAAACATTTCAAACTGTTAGGTAGGCATATAAATATTTCAAAGAAATAAATAGACTCAGGGCTCCTGGTTTTACTGAAATTACCTCTGTGCATTTCAGAAGTGAATACAGCACAGTAAAATGAGTTAACCAATGCAAAACTGTAATCAGGAATTAGGATTAGAGAGTCACATCCCCTTTTGATACAGCTGCACAGTTTGTTAGCCAACACTTCCATAGGCAACACACATATGAGAGCTACTTGTTTCCCTAAAATCGATTCAACCTGCTTACCTGGTATCTAGAAAGAATTAAACCAGAGTAGTGGATATCTATCTTTTAAAATAATTAATTAAATTTAAGGTGATCTTAGAAGCACGTCCGGTCACTGTACATAAAATATCCATGCTGCTGAGCCTCTTGAAATACTACTAGGATACTTTTGTGACTGCATTTTTTCTAGCAATCGGGCTGGCCCAGTCTTGCCAGGAAACAGTCCTCACCTAGTCTGTCCAGCACATGAGCTGCAGGGAAGATATTCTGTTTCCTCATCTTGCTCTGTTGGTATAACTAATTGACATGGCAGCATCTTCGCAACTACTCTGATTAATTAGAAAAATATTGACCAGCACAGACAGAAATCTATTTTGCAATAGACTACTATGCAAAGAATAGAACACAAAATATAGAACATAAAGAACATGGAACAAAAATATGTGGTAAATTACTTACTTAGGTTTTTTTTTTTTTTTTTTAAGAATAATCCATAGAATAGCATAAACGCTATTCTGCAAATAAGATTTTTTAATGTTATTTCTGATTTATATGTTATTTCTGATATTTTCTTTTATATGCTATTTCTGCACATTAAATTTCTGAAACAATTCAGTAAAATCGGTTTAGATGTTTTCGAGAAGGAAGGCAGGAAAAAATAGGCTGCACTGCCCACGCTAAAACCTGCTTACGACCTTTAGGACTGTTGTGTTTAAAGCTAGTTGGAGTTTAGCTAGTGAATCTTTGAAAAACACTCCCAATTACACACACACAGTAAAAAATCTCATACACCTAAACTGCACATCGTCCTGCTAGGGTCTGTTCAACAAAACTGGGCTTTGAACCTTCAGCATGCACCAGGACAGTGGTATGAAGCAAGCAGCACCAAAAACTGTCCGTGCCTGATTCCGTGATCTGGCAGGTAGCCTGGAGGAGGAAACTGCCCGGTTTTAATCTGAAGGTTGCAAAAACCAGTTGTTGGGTAGGAGGAGCAAAATGAGGCAAAGAATTGTAAAATGAGGCAATTGTGTCTGAGATGGGACAGACACACTTGACAATGAAAAACACTGCGATTAAAAACGAGTGTACGGTTGTCACTAGGACTAAATTGTCCAGAGGGCAAAACCGTGAGGACTAGTCTCATAATCTGAGAAAAGAAAAGAATCACGTGGCCCAAATTTAGTACAGCCTGAGTCTACTTTCCTATAAACTAACAGGGCAAGGCGGGAGTTAAGGAAATGGAGAGAGGTCTGCTAAGTAGTTAGGATACACATAGAGTATTAGGGTTGGTAAAGAGGTTGGAAATGGGGCTTTTGGGAAATAGTGAACATGTGAGAAAGCAGAGGGCAAGTACTGGGAAGACAAGCGAGAAGAAGTGAGAGAAATGACTAGATGGGACAGGCTAGAGTGTTTTAGACACTGTGAAATAGGATTGATATGTTCACTATGGACAACATTTGCTTCCAGGAGCTGGAGTGGAGCCCAAGAATTCTGATTGCTCCCACCCCTCAGCTATCAGCAAGCTGTGAGAATCGCTGGCAAACGATCTGCTCCTCTCTCAGGCTTGTGCACGCAGGGGTACCAACCATTTCTTTTAGTTACATTGTCTGACACATCACGTCCAGCAATGGAAGACACCATCATTCTGACTTCTTCGTTTCTGTGTAAGAAATTACCCCCAGGACTATGCAAAAAGAAACACATTAAGATTGCAAAGTTATAGAGCATTGGGAAGTAAAGAAATTCCACAGGAATTCCTGCTTCATTCATTGCACATGATGGATAATGCTGTCTTAATGAATAGCTATTTGATATTTCGTTTTCTCTTCAGTGTTCAATGTACGGCCCTAGGCCTTATTTACTGCATTCTATGGGAACCATGCTCTGAAGACAGAATTATAAACTTCCTTTTGGGATTTTCCATGATGTTCCTCACCACTGCATCTGAGTGCTTCATAAACATCAATTTATTTCCACAATAACCTTGTGAGGTTGCAGAAAACTTCAGAACTACATGGAAGATCTAGTCCATAACAGTGCCCACATCATTATATTCACTGATTGATGCTGAATACAACAATTAACTTTGCTAGATAAGGATCCTAATTTTGCAGGTATAATTGGATGCACCAAGAAAGGAAGCACAAACTAGAGTATATAACACTGAAGGACAGGTTGAGGTCCTGCTACAGGCAAAAACAACAGAAACTCAACAGTAAAAATGTAAATGTAAACAGTAAAAATAGTAAGGGCCTCTAAAATAGACTCACGTTTTTATTTCCAATGTCTGACAATTAGTTGTATAATACCTCGTCTATTCTTATTATTTGCTTGCAAGCAACATCAGAAAAAAAAAGATTCTACCAGATTAACACTCCTATACAGTGAAATTTAAATCAGCCCTCTGAAGGAGTTGTGTTTTAGAGCTGCCATACGTGATCAAGACTCATGAGCTTTAGCCAAAGATGAAGATGCTTCGCACTTCTGAAAATCAGGCTCCTTACAGCATGCAGTTAGATAACCAAACATCTCAAATCCTGGATTACTAAACACAACTTAAACCCATTCAATTTTTATCTGTGGGAATTCCACTATACACTGAATGCTGAAAACAATACTAAGAAACTCTTAACAGTTTTTCATAAAATGAGTTACATGTCCCTGAATGTGAAAGTGGAAAATGTCCCAGATAACCTAAGTGGAGGAAAAACAAAAACAAGCAAAAAAACACTTGGGGTGTATCATGATTATAGACAGAGTGAAGAGGTAGCAAATTCCTCACTTTGGGGAATATAAGAGCAAAAGCACAATTCACCTGCCAAAGTAATGTGTGATGATGTATTCCCTACAAGGCAAATGGTGTCACAACCTGAATACCCAAAAGGATGAGGGTCAAGCAGGAGGTCTCAGATGCAGCCAAAGTCTACACTATTAAGGGATTTAAAAGCAGCAGGGCCAAGTTAAAATCAATCTTCCACTTTTAGGAATCAAATGTAGATAATGGAGGTTGGGCATAACATGACTATGGTAGCTTAATCCCAAGGGAAAACATGCTGCTAAATAGTGTACAAACTGCAAGCAACTAAGGAGCAAAACTGGAGACCCAACTAAGAATTATGGCATGACCGTTTGTGTTATTACCTCAAGACACTGGGCAATAAATAAGAAAACAATTTGCACTGGCTGTGGTCTGAACCCGAGTTGGTGAACTGAGGCTTTCTCGGGCCAGAGGGGGATCAAAAGTAACTTTTCAACTTTTTATCTGTTTAAACTTTGTGGCCTTCCAGAGTTAGCCCTATGGTATAGTCCAGCAATATCTTTACAATGCCTTGCAGGAGGAACACCAAAAAGCAGAATATTGAACAGTATAAGTGTTGACCACAACAAATTTGATGTAATCTGAGCTTATACAGGAGCCTAGATAACATGTTCTGCCCTGTGTACATGTGTAGACTTTACAGGAACTGGGGCAAGTTTGCTGACGGACCTTAAATAACAGGTTTTGCTATTTCTGACATTTACTTTTCTTAGATAAACTGTCATATTAGGGATACTGTGCAGAGCCATCAACCCATGTGAAGCCTCCCACAGCTTCCTTATTTGACGTTACACATTCACACACAGTGAATATCAAGGACTGAATGCTTTGGGGGTTAGCAGGCCATCCAACTTTTATAAAATAGCAGACACCACACTAGGTGGACCAAAAGTCCGACTCAGTATAGCAATATCTTCACTATACAGAGAGAAAAGAAAAAAAATAAAGAAACACAAAAAGTGACAAAAGAAAAGACACCAAAAACTAAAATCCACTGAAAACCTTAAAGTAGGACTTGCACTTGGAGAGTGCATAGACCTTGCTTACTGCATAGGGTAGAATTTCATTCTTAAATGGTTGGTCTTTTAGCTGTAATAGACTCCAACAAAGAAAAAGCAGACATTAATGAACAGATGGAAGAAAATTGGAAGAAAATGTACTGCTCCCTAACTCATTACCTATTCTTTTTTTTTTTGTCACATATATATAGATACACACACATGCAGTATAGAAGTATAATATAGACACATATATGGAATAAAAAGAGAGAAATCATAGTATCTTTGCTGTCTTGGGCAGATTTAAGAAAATATATTGAAAGCGCTGCTTCTGCCTTCAAAGAGATCTTAAAATTGTGGAAATTACTGGGAAGAAAAACAGACAGACTCATAAAAGACCAGTTTAAAGGGGCCATGCTATGCTATCCATACCCTTAATAGACTTGTTTTAGTGTCTACAACTATTCAGGTTTATTTTTTTTTCATTGGTCCTGACTCATACACAAACTTTCCTGTGCTATTTTGGGGGATTATTGCTTCTGATACTGCACACCTGAAACGGCCTTTCAGTATTTTGGGGTAAACTGTTGCTAGGTTTGCCATTACCAATAACCAGGACAATAAATGCAGTCAAAAACAGTGGAACATTTTTGCAGTTTAAGCTTTTTCTTTTCAAAAAGTATGACAGCATTTGCTATTCACTCTTATTCGCATTAATTTAATGGGCCTATCACCCTTCAGGCAATAGTGTTTTGGCCTGGATAAAATTTATTAGTATTTTTCTTTTCTTCTGGGATCCTTTGAAAGAATGATAAACAAGTAAATGCGAGTGTTTTTTAAACCGTGTAGGAGACATTTGAAGCAACAGAAGAGACACGAAAGGAGGGGAACAGGAGGACAAGAAAGGACGCTTACATCCTGAAAGGTTCAGAAATACTGGAATTAAAGCATTTCCATGATAGGTGAAGTCCTCCTGTGGAATGATCACACTTTTCCTGACCCTTCAGTTACTCTGTTTTTATTTTCTATTTTTCACTCAATATCATTCTTTTAAAATATTTCAAATTACTCTAAATTTCTTGACATTCCTACCTATGGCTCATGCTCTGATTCCACCTTTTAGATTCCCCTTTTTTGCAACTCTGATGCCAGGTGCTAATAGGGAAAGGAATGTGATAAAGGAGGTCACCAGTTCCCCTGCATAAGAGGCAGAGATTTCAAAGCACTGACATAGGCAATTTAAAAATTACAGGACACATAATTTAATAATCAAAATCTCTTCAACAGTTAACAGAATTAATTGCACCGTATACATGATGCCTGTAGCCAGCCCACACTCTCGAAGTCCATTATGTCACAACTTGGCTCTGAAATCCATCATGTCCTACTGGAAGCAGTGGGTACCCTTTTAATTTATAACAATGAAAGAAAACCACTGTCACTTCTACATCCTTTGTTATTTCTGTATTGAAATATTCATTAAATGAAGATGAATAATGTGAGGAAAAGAAAAAGGAAGGACAAGACACGCTCTTTTTCCTTCCACTTTGCTGCCATGCTTGCAGCTGGCCTCCATGGCTGCAAATGTGACTTTGCAGCAAGCATCCTGTACAGCTACCATCCAGCCATTACATTACGGGAGGAAATAAAACTCATGTCTCCTTCAAAAACAAACAAACAAACAAACCAAAAAAAAAAAAAAAAGGAAAGGAAAGGAAAGGAAAGGAAAGGAAAGGAAAGGAAAGGAAAGGAAAGGAAAGGAAAGGAAAGGA